>BQNB010026695.1:0-58333 GCA_026074375.1 Tanacetum coccineum | reverse complement strand
CAAAGTAAACATGCTGATTTTTTCTTTTGAAAAAGAGCTTTTTCTTATACTAAAAGATGACACAAAAAATCTTTTTGGCAGTTTTGACTTAGGTAAACAAATGACTCAAACACTTTTAAAAACTTGTTTAGACTTCTCAAATGACACACTTTGAAACTAAAACTCAAATATACAAGAGCTTATCCAAATAAGCTCTTGTACCTTTTTCAAAAACCAACAGATTTAAAGAACACTTATAAAACTTGAAAAACACCTTTTGGACTTAAAAACTTTGGAAAAACAGACTCACAATAGCTTAAAGACTTAAGCCAAAGTTAGCCAAGTGACACCAACCCATTACCTCACCATTTTGACCCATTTTAGGCTTAACCCAAACACCCCTTTATAATTTTAAAAACGGATTTTAAACTTGTAAAGACTAGATTAAGCTCTAAATTTTAAAAACAACTACTAAACATGCAATATTAAATGATAAAATGTGAAAAGCAAAAACAAATAAGCACTTAAAAAACTAATAAGCTACAACATAAATAAGCTTATCTAGGCAGTTTTAAGCAATTGGAAAGTAAATGAAATAAGAGCAACTAAAAGGCACTTTTAAGCATAACTAAACACAAATAAGCACAAAAAGTCATCAATAAGCTAAAAATAAGCAATGCTACAGTAATTTTTAAGCATAAATTTAAAAAGAAAGCATACCTTGATCCTTGCTCAAAACAGGATTATGAATACCTAAATAAGCTCTAAAACCTACCCATTATACTAAGCACCCTAATGAGCCATCCAAGTTTGCTTATTCATCCTTAGCTTAATCACACAATAACTTTTTTTTCCTTTTGAATTTTTCTTAAATTTTTATATCAAAGTTTTAAACAGATTATAGAAGGCTTATATAAGAACTTAGAAGTGAGCTTAAAGGAAACAAAAGCTTGGAACACAATTTAAGAGGTAAACTGAATTTTCATAAAAAGAGTACAATTACATAAAAGTTGAAATGAGTTACACTATTAAAGACTAAACTGAATTCTTAAAATTACACACTAAAAACTCACTCATTTGCAACAATGGCTTACAAAAGCTTTATATAGCAAAATAAGCTAGGGATTGCACACTTGTCTTCTCTCCTTTTGTGCTTCTTTGTAGACACAAAAACCATCTTGTGTTAGTTGTACGAGTGGACTCCAAAGTTAATCCTGGCCCTTCATTTATCTTGGTGCCCAAGGTCTCAAATCTAAACCCTTGATCGAATTATAGGTTTTTGGATTGCCACCGTGGATAAGTGGCCATGTGGGGGTGGGGTTTAGGATTGTGAAAGGTTTGGAGGGATGTGGGGAGGTCAACGAAGTTGACAAAGACAGGTTGTGGGGTATTATGAATTTGGCGAGAAAGGGTTGATGAAGATATACAGTATTTTTAAAACCAGGGGTGAAGTTTGGGAGTTTGACACAAATAGCCCCTCAAGGTTATATATGTCTTTGCAATTTCAGTCCTTGGGTTTATAATCGTTGGGGACTTGGCAAAAATACCCCCTGAATGTTATAAAGGTTATTGCATGTGAAGTCCTTTTGGGTTACATTTTTGGAGGGTTGGCAGAAATGACCCTTGTGGTTAATACTTTGGGAAAATGGCAGCTTAAGCCCTTGCAAGTATTTTTCTTCTTTTCCTTCATTAAATAAGTCAGGGACTTGGCAACTTTAGTCCCTAAACTTATTTTTCTTCACTTTTTGACTTTGGATTTGTCAGGGTTGACTTTGGTTGACTTTTTCAGACTTGGGCTTTGTCTTGACTTTGTCTTTTCTACGCTTTTCCATTCCGTGTCTGGTTTTGTCGGTTTGGCTTTATTTTTCATCCTTTTCTTAGATATCCGTTCCTCCACAACACAATTAGCAAAACAAGCATATATTTGGCATTTTAAGTCCGTTTTTGGTTATTTTAACTTGTTTTTAAAGGTAAAAGGTGTGTGTAATTAAACACATACCAACGATGTCTTTGACTTGAATACGTCTGATGTTGCCTCAGAGAGTCCTTTTATATACTCCGAGTCTACCACTCAGAGGTTCTTCGATAATTAGCCTAATTTCTGTTTAAATCTAGGCAAGGATCATTAGGCTCTGAATTGGCCCAACAATCTTCCTTTATTTGAATATAAATTATGCTAAGTAAAAATTAAGGTAAATGAGACATAGCTTCTTCTTACACATAATTGAACAGATGACAGAACACACAAACAAAAATAACTTTATTTAATCATTACATAGATTTTGCTACAGGCCATTGCCATCCAAGTTATCTTTTACAATTTTTCTAGCCTCCTCTGCATCATTCCTAGCCTTAATCGTTAAGCTTAGAAGATTGTACATGTCTTCAGCTTCGGGTGCACCTCTTGTAATGTCTGGCTGAAGTCTGATCAGTTGAGGAGTGGTAGCTAGATGGAACTCTGACTCTCTTTGGAAGGCAAGATCAAAATTCCCATTATAATAAAAGATTCTAGCTTTTGGTTCGCAGATGATCATACCTCTTCTTCCTATAATGCCTGTGGGAAGGATCAAGTTCCTATGCATTCCATCAACCACAATGTCTTCTTTAACAAAGACTTCTTGAAGTTTCTCTGATCTTTTCCTCTTCTTGTTTTTAGAAGACCATCCAAAGTTTGCTAGCTCAAGTGGTGGAGGAACTCCTAGCTTCTTAGCCTGAGATACGACCCAGTTAAACTTAGCTCTCAGGCTTTTGAGTAACAAGTTGTTTGACTTGCTAGAGTTCTTGGAGGCCAGAGCTTAAACTTCAAGCCATTCGCTGAACCCCAGCATCTTGAGTCTAAACTTCTCATAACCATAATATTTAAAGGATCATTATCTCTGGTGATTCTCATAGTTGCATCCTGAGAGGAGCTGACTCTGTAGCTGATCTTAATGATTGGTAGTAGATCAGCCCTCTCATCAATAAATTTGTTATATTCATCAAGCATCTTGGTCGTTTACTCCTAATACTCACCCATCTTCTTTGCATGAGCTTTGACAGTGGCTGGGTTAAACATCTTCTTAAGAGATGCCTCAGACTTTTCTTTTTCAGCCTTGAGCTCACCCAACCTCTACATCTCTTTAAGTTGTGCCATGTTGTCTTCTTCAGATAGAACACCTTCTAGAGTGATAAAAGACTTTCGGCTTTGTATTTTAGGCTCAGATCCTCCTTCTTCCATGTAGGGGATAAGATCCTTCATGGGTTCTTCAATGGTAACTCCTTTGCCTTTAGAAGGATCTCTTAGAGGAGTTGGTTCTCTGGGAGGTGATGGAGAAAAGCTGGAAGAAGTTGTATTAAACAGGTAATCAATGAACTGTTTAACAGACAGCTCTTGCTGCAAAGGTTTTATTAAATGCTCTGAATGAAAGAGCTTAGAGGAGTAGGAGATAGGATCTTTAGAATGAAGATCAAGACTTTAAGTTTCTTTACAGGAGGTTCATCTACCGAGTCTTTCTCCTTTGAGACATTTGCTTTTGAGGTCTTATTCTTTAAGGGATGGATAACTAGAGCAGTTTTAGAGTTGGTTAGTTTAGAGGATGGTGGAGCCTGTTCATTTACAACATCCTGAACATTTGATTGCTTCCCTTAAACATTATCATTTTTTGGTGCCTCTATATGTTGCTCCTCCTGAGCATTATCATCCTCTTGTTCATCATCATCCTTTAAAGATTTAGGGTTGTTTTTCTCCCAATCCCCCCCTCAGCATTAGCCTTTTTAAAGACTTCTTTTACCGTAAGGAGAAAATTCATGGCCCTGAAGAGTTCCATCATGTCATCAATACGTTGAGTGTTGTGGGCGATATCATCTTGGACAGTGAAGAGTCTGTCATTAACATATTGCATCCCTTTTTGTACCCGTTCCCTGACTGAGTTGCTCATCTTTGTTTTGATCACTTTGCTGAGATCCCTTTGCAAAATGATAAACCTCTGACTTTCATACTTGTTGAAGGCATGAAATTGCTATTTCATAGGTTTGCAAACCAGGCTGTCAAGTTATTCTTCTAGAATTTGATGTACTTGAGCCTGAAAAATTGAAGTTTGCTCCCCTATGGACTATTAGACAGTGGCTTGAACATATTCATCAAACTGGGGAGAGACGCTTTGAGAGCATCAGCAAGAAGACCAGGCAGGGTATCTTGCAGAGCAGCAGACACCAATGCAGGAATGGTAGATTTAAGTTCATTAAAAACTTACTTGGTGACTCTGGATTCCATCTGATCAACCTTAGAAGATAAGGTGGTCCGCTCTCTGTGAAGATGACCAAAGGGGTTTGATATAGCTGACACACCAGCAGAAGCATTGGGTAATGCATCATCACCATTAGCTGATGCTTAGAGGTTGTCAACGGTGTGCTCCTTTATGGTTGAGTTTAGCTCTTTATCACCTGATAAGGGGGTCTCAAAGCCAGTTAGGGAAGCCATGTCATCACTGGGCATTGAATAGAGATCAGAGCCAGAGTCATCTAATTCTATTGTAGTTGGTCTAGAGCCTAAAAAAGTGATGTTGGCATTAGCAGTCTGATCCGTCTCTAGATGAATGGACAGGGAGCCAAAGATAGTTGCAACTTTAAAGGACTTGATGAATTTGATCCCTGACTCAGTGTCATAGGGACTCTCTGGAGTTTCTGACATGGACTTGTTTTGCTTGTTAACTTCATCCATTAGTTGTTCAAAAGTTGGTACCTCTAGAGAGTGAGCACCAACGTCCTTCTTTTCCTTAACAATTTATTCGAGTACCTACATAAACTTGTTAGTTAAAACTTGTGAAATTATAATGAGGTGAAAGATCACCATTCACTGCCTCTAAGAAGATTGGGTGTGATTATCCAGTCCTCTTAAAAGTCCTTTAATAAATAGATCAAGAAAGAATATACTTTTGGGACTCTTTTGATTGGTTAGGGGACCTCTGAGTCTGAGTGAGTATAGTTCATACAAAGGTCGACTTTCATGCATAGATGAGATAATCAAGCAAAGTATAGAATTTCCAGAGTCAAATATCAGGCATTATCAGCCTTTTATATCATCCTCTAGGTGCAGACACAGAGTGTACAGAAGATTTGGAATTTAAGTGCTGACACAGACATGCTAATGGGTCAGGAGTAACCCTTAACTTTACCACTCTCTCCTAGAGAAGTTTAAGAATGGTTGCTTGCAGTACCCTTTATATTTAATTACTATTACCTTTTTGGCATCAGTAGTCTTAGTCTAGTTTCCTTATACCTCTGCCAATTCAGAGGCCTCTAGACATCTTGGTGGATCAGCGGTGGCCACAAACTCCTCAGTGGACTGAGGATGGGTGGCTGGTGAAGGAGAAGATGTTTCAATCCGGTTAGTTGGTGAGACCTTTGGTTGGGTCAAAGATGGGATTTTCTTTTTCCTTAGTCTTTTGACAGTTGGTGCTTTAGGCTGAGTGACAGGCGGCACAGAGGTCCTGGATAAGGACTTATCAGCGATGTCATCAGCATTCACCTCACCAGAAGGAGGGATCAAAGTCTGAAGGGGCTCAGGTGAAAGATCCGCCACTTTGAACATATGTCTTTTTGAAAATGACGGCTGTGGTGTTGTGAGATTTTAAAGAATTCATGCGTCCTTTAGCAGATGTTCCATTATCAGTGATAGAAATCTAGTATAGTAGATGTTTGGTTTCCTTTTCATCTTGCCCTATGTAGGATGCAGACATGCAATTCGGTCAGAGAAACGTATTTATGCGATATTGATTTCTAGCCCCTAGCATAGGCAATATGCAATTGTATAATGGTTGAGATTCATCTGATCATGAGATCCTTGCATCCCTCCTAAGCACTTGACAATATACCGCATGAGAACCCTCCAAGTCAGTGAGAAATATGTCGTACTCACCAGAGACGAATTGATGAGATCAGTGGATGAAAGTTCAGGGTTCTTCTCATTAAAAAGTCCTAAAGTTGCTAAACCGGCCTTCACAGTCTCTTTTGGGGGAGAAGAAACAAAATTCTCACTGGGTTTTAGTTCGATGACAAAGGAAAAGACATCAAGGTCAAACAACAATGGTTTATCAAAGCATGAGAGTGTGAAGGTGATTATTTTTGTTGTAGTATCTGCCTTATCAGTATACCAAAATTCCCTAAGGAGTTTAGAGTAATACGCTGAAGGTTGTTTAGTTAAAGCAACAAATATACAACTTTTCTTGATAAATTAAAGCATTGGATGGAAAGCCTCGTTTTAAGATTCAAATAAGGCAACCCTATTGTTAAATTGAATAATTCCATCTTCTACTTCGAAATGAACATTTAAGCTCTTGAAAGTTGTTTTGGTTGAGATTGTGAAGATGATTCAGAAGCCATTGTTGTAATACAAAAGATTTCTTTGTTTTCTTAAAAGGATTTTGAAAGATGATGAAAATCATGGTTTTAGGGTTTTGATTTTAGAAATGTGACAAGTGTGTGTGAAACAGTTAAATTATATACCATAAAAAAGTTTTATCAATTTGAAAAAATAAAACTGTTGAGCTCTGCATTAAATGCTTAGTAGTAAATCTGTCACAAAACATAGGCCCTCTTGCCCTTTTGTGCACTGTAAAATCCTAGGATTTCCGAGGATGTAGGTTGCCTTTTAGAGTAAATCTAAATTAAATATTAAGAATATTTGTCTTTTAACTTGATAGTTACATTTAAGTTACCTTAAAAACATTTAATATTCAAGTCAAAAAATCACTTAAAGCCTTTTCTTATTAGAGATATGTTTTTCAATATTTACCACACCCAACTCAGCTACCAGTCTAGTAAAGCTAGGCTCAGCTAAAGATTTGGTAAAAATATCAGTTAATTGTAAATCTGTGGGTACAAAATAAAGCTCAATATCACCTTTTAAAATGTAATCTCTAATTAAGTGATACCTGATGTCAATGTGTTTTGTTCTAGAGTGCAAAACTAGATTATTTGAGATGGCAATGGCACTAGTATTATCACAAAATATTAGCACCTTGTCATAGAGAACATCATAGTCAGCCAACTGACTCTTAATCCAGATAACTTGAGCATAACATCCAGCGGCAGCTACATACAAAGCTTTAGCTGATGACATTGCCACAGAGCTTTGCTTCTTTGCACTCTAACATACTAGCTTTCCTCTAAGTATTTGACAACCACTAGAAGTACTTTTTCTATCTAGGTTGCATCCAACATAGTTTGAGTCAGAATATGCTTTGAGATCAAATCCTGATTCTTTTGGATACCAGAGGCCTAGATTTTGAGTACCTTTGAGATACCTAAAAATTCTTTTTACAACAACAAGGTGAGATTCTTTAAGGTTAGCTTGGTACCTAGCACAGAGACATATGGAGAATTGGATATCAGGTCTGCTAGTTGTGAGGTACATTAGTGACCCTATCATGCCTCTGAACAAAGTCTCATTAATAGAGACCCCTGACTTATCAGGGCCTAAATTGTTTGGGGGAAGCATAGGGCATTTCATTGAGGCATAATCATCTAGATCATACTTTTGAGTAAATCCTTAACATATTTTTCTTGAGAAATATAGATTCCTTTGGAATCTTGTTTGATTTAAAACCCAGAAAATAAGTTAGTTCACCCATCATACTTATTTCATACTTTTTGGTCATTAACTTGGCAAATTGTTTACTAAGTTTAACACTAGTTGACCCAAAAATGCTATCGTCCACATATATATGTACTATAATGACATCACTCTTAGTTTTGTAAGTAAAAGGAGTGTTGTTAATTGTACCTCTTACAAACTTTTACTGAATAAGAAATGTTAAAAGAGTTTCATACCATGCTCTGGGAGCTTGTTTCAGCCCATACAAAGCTTTGTCCAGCTTACACACATAGTCTGGGAATTCATTGCTTTCAAATCCAGGTGGTTGTTGTACGTATACTTCTCTGAGATTTTACAATTTCATAAATGCACTTTTCACATCCATATGATAAACCACATAACTCATGTAGGCAACACAAGCAAGAAAGATTATGATAGCTTCTAGTCTTGCAATAGGTGTAAAAGTCTCTTCATAATCAATCCCTTCCTGATGATTATACCCCTGAGCAACCAACCTTGCTTTATTCTTTGTAATAACCCCTCCTTCATCCTTTTTGTTTTTCCAGATCCACTTAGTTCCTATAATGGTTTTCCCATGAGGTCTAGGGACTAAGGTCAAAACCTTATTCCTTTCAAATTAATTTAACTCTTCTTGCATATCAGTTACCCACCCTTCTTCTTCTAGAGCTTCAATAAGCTTCTTGGGCTCAATTTCAAAGAGGAAGTTAACATATAAACATTCATGAGCTGAGGTAGCTTCTGAATCTCTGACACTACTTCTGGTGGTTATACCAACTAAGGGTTCACCAATGATGTTAACTAACTCATTGTGTTTTTCTCTTGACCATCTGTCTTGAGCAACATGTGGATCAGAGATATTATTTGAAGAGGGTGAGTTGATTTGAGGTGAGAGATGAACTTCACTACTTTGTTCAACTCTGGTATCTTCTTGAAGATCATCTATGTTGAGATCAACATCTGATTTAGGATGTTCAGCTTCTAACCCAGTTGGTGTTACATCTTCAAAAGTAACCATAGGTGGTTCAACTGGAGTTAAGGATCCTAGAGGAGTAGAAGTTCCAGAGGGTGTGTTTGTGGAAAGGCGATCAAAAGCTGGTACATAAGGAAAATATTCTGTATTTACAGTACATAGAGAATCATTGTTTATTGGTTCAAGGAATTCATCATTAGGGAGTGAGCTAACTTCATTGAAGTTAATAACATTACCTTTTATGCTAGATTGTGAGATTGCTTCATTATCTTCACTAAAGGTGACATGAAAGGTTTCCACCATTTCCTATCGTCTAATGTTGAAAACTCTGAAAGCTTTAGCCACTAGAAATAACCAAGAAAAAAAATCCATCATTAGCCTTTTCATTAAACTTTCTTAGGTGATCCCTATGATTGTGATTGTGCACACGACAACCAAACACATAAAAATAGCTGATGTCAGGTGCTCTTCCTCTGAACACCTTATAGGCTGTTTTCCTGTGTCTTTTCATAATTATAGATTGGTTTTGAGTGTAGCAAGCAGTGTTGATAGCTTCTCCCTAAAACTGTTTGGGAAGTCTAGCACTATTTAACATAGTTCTAGCTGCTTCAATTAGTGTTTTATTTCTTCTTTCAGCTACACCATTTTGTTTAGGAGTGCAAGGAGATGAGAAAGAAATGCTCTTTTCATCACAAAATACTTCTAATGAATGATTTCTGAATTTGTTTCCATTATCACTTCTCAGATGCTTCACTTTTGTTTCATTTAGGTTTTCTATTTGTTTGATAAAAGACAAAATGTAGTCAGCTGCATCACTCTTTTTCTTGAGGAAAAATACTCAAGTGTACCTTGATTACTTATATATAATAACAAGGGTATATTTGTTATGGCTGATGGTTTGGGGTTTAACAGGTCCAAACAAATCCATGTGAAGGAGATGTAAGCACTTGTTAATAGAAAATAACCTCTTAGTTTTGACGGTTTCTCTATGATGCTTCCCTATCTCACATGCTGAATAGTTTTTATCTTTGGAGAAGGTCAGAGAGGGAAGTCCAGAGACAAGATTATGTTTTGTAAGGTTGTTTATGTTTTTGAAGTTGAGATGGGATAGTCTCTTATGCCAGAGCCAATTGATACTTGGAGAGGCTTTGGCAAAGAAACGTGCATTGCTTCCTTTATTGTAAGATGACATGTCAATAACATAGACATCTCTTCTTCTGGGAGCAATGAGTATAACTTTATCATTCTGATTGAAAATGGTTCCCAGAGTCTTTGTGAACAAAACTTTAAAGTTGGCATCATACAGCTGATTGATGCTAATTAAGTTGTGTTTTAGACCATTTACATAAGAAACCATAGTGAAAGTGATTCCATTAAAGTTAACTGAGCCATATCCTTCTGTGTTACCTAAAGAGTTATCTCCAAATACCACTTTAGGACCACACTCCTTTGAATATCTATATAGATATTGTTAACCCATGTCATGTGTCTAGAACAGTCACTATCTAGATACCATACAAACCTCTTTAGGTAATCATGCACAGACATTTTCAAACATGTTAGTTCTTTTTGTGAACCCACTTATCAGTGGGTTTAGTAGATTGCTTGTTAGCAACCCTTTGTTTCCTGCTGTTTCTTAAGTTTTTAGGACAATCAGCAATCTCATGAGCAATGCCACCACAAATTTCACACCCAGGGTAGAATTCACATTCATCTGGGTGATGTTTATTTGAACCACAGTATTTGCACTCATTAGTATGTTTGGTCACTCTAGGGTTCATCTTTGGTGTAGGTTTCAGATGAGATTATGCCTTAATCTTTTTTAAGGTTTTCTTAACAGCAGATTATTCTATGTGTTCATTGGTTAGATGGTCAGTTGAACCACATGTAGAACACTTGGATTTTGAGTAACAATCATCAAAGATATGATTCTTCATCCCACGGTGTTTACAAGGTCCATGTCAGGCCTTTTGTTTTGAAGGCTTATAAGAGCTTGCTTGAGAATCAGAGGAAGAAATGACTGAAGGAATCTTGTGATATTTAATACCCTTAATTTCTTCTATCGGAGTCAAAAGAAGTTGCTCAGTGGACGAATTAACATTCCTGTCAGTGTTTGGGGTTTAAGTAGCCGGTGAAGTAGGTTTAGTCTTCTTCTTAGTGACATAGGTCTGAGGCACTTTATCAAAGGATTTTTTTGCTCTTATTTAACATAGAACTATTTAGTGTCAGATTTGTCATATTTGAGGTAAGATCAGACAAGGATACAAGACTATTTAAAGAACTAGACGGCTTTGCCCTAATCAGCTTAAGAAGAGAGAGCAGAGGCTCAAGGTTGTCATAGTCAGCTTTAGAATCAGAGATGACTTCAGGAATTAGCTCAGATGAGGATTCATTAGCCTTTGTGAAAATAACTTCTTTTGGGGAGTTGTTCTCTTTTCTCCTACCTTTTCCTCCTAATTCTTTGACTATATTACCAGCTATTTGCTCAGAAAGAAGTTGGCCAAGGGTGACTTTGCTACAAGCCCATTTCTTAATAACATTTTTAAGGTTAGAGATCTCATCCTTTAGAAATTCATTTTCAAAATTTAACTTAATAACTTTATTTTAAAGAGAATAGTTTATGGACACAGTATTTTTTAAGTTACACAGTTCATATTTGTAAAGAAGTAGATCTTGTTTTAGAGCATTAAACTTATTAACCAAATCCTTTCTCTGATCCTCCACATATTGGAGATCAACATGGGTATAGTCTAAAACATGTTGTCTTTCTTCACCATTAGTCATTGATAGAAGTCTGTGTACCTTTTGCATGGTGATTTTAACCCATTGACCTGATCTTGTATCTAATTTCCCCATAGATGGCTCATCCTTTACAATGACCATAAATGCTTTGAACTTGGTAATATCCTCATCTCCTGAAGACACAGATTCATCATCCTAGTCAAGAGGCTCAGCAATCAACCCTTTTTTAGTCTTTCCTTTATCACCCTTCCTTTTATCACTCTTACCTTTTGTTAGATCATCAATCCTCTGGGTTAGAACAACCATTTTAGCTTTGA
This sequence comes from Tanacetum coccineum, assembly GCA_026074375.1. Lineage (NCBI taxonomy): Eukaryota > Viridiplantae > Streptophyta > Magnoliopsida > Asterales > Asteraceae > Tanacetum > Tanacetum coccineum. The sequence continues at coordinate 46,731 of BQNB010026695.1, read as the reverse complement.
GTTCCTTGTATTTTCCTTTGTAGTCTTTTTGATGATTTCCATTATTTTGAGAGAAATTTTGAGTGAATGAATATGTGTATGGCTTTGGTTTGTTGAAAGAAGTGTTTAATGAAGGATAGGAAAGGGTTGAGGTTTTATTTGATGGGAAATTCTTTTAAAAGTGACCAAGTTTCCCACAGGTGAAACAGGATCCTTTGGATTTATCTGTAGGTTTTTTAGCAGATCCAAGCCTCCCAGACCTCTTGTAGAGTCTTTTCTGATTTGCCAGCAAAGCTCTTTCTTGATATTAGCATTTAAATCAGCCATGAATTCATTACTGGTTTTGATGTCTTTTTTAACATCTGGGTTACTGTCTTGAGGATGAGTGTTAGATACTAGGGCTTTTGAACTTGAGGCCTGAATAGAGAATCTTTGTGTCTCAGACTCATAGATATCATCAATCAGACCTTCTTCATATTGATACTTGCATACAAAGAAGCCAAACACTCATTTTTAATGGAGTTGTTGGCTCTCTGAGTATGATCCAAGCTCATCCATTTTCTTGGCAGGCTGTTAACAAATGTGGCATTGACCTCAGCTTAAGAAATGAACACACCATTGCTTTTAAGGTCATTTAACAAGCATTTTAGTCGAGTGTAAGTACCATGACCTTCAAGTGCCTTAAAAACATTAAACTTAAGCCTCAAGGCAGCTATCTTGGTGTCTCTAGTATTAGAAGGTCCTTCATAAGCACGGACAAGTTCATTCCACATTTCTTTGGAAGATTTGTATTTAATGACAGACTTCATAACATCATTTGGTAAGCAAGATATAATGATACTTTTCAATCTTTTATCTTGATTATCAAGACGCAGTTCAATATTTGACCATTGATTTTGACGTTTTGGAAGAGGATTTTCAGGAGTAGACATATTTGACATGGGTACAAAAGGTCCATCTTTTAAGGTTTGTAGAAGATAAGGTTCATGTCCATCAAGGAATACCAAGAACCTAATCTTCCAAAATTGAGAAATCCTCTTTGTCAAAAGTAAGAACATTTGAGACATGAGACCCTCCTCTAGAATCAAGAAGCTAAGGAAGATCTTCATCAACACTTCGAGCTACATTAGTTATAGGTGTAGTGTTGGTGGTCTCAGTATTAGGCATCGTGTCAACCCTATTAATATTAGGGCTACTCGGACTGCCAGTAATTCCTCCAGGTGGTGGTGGGATAGGTGGTACAGTTTCGGACATGATTTTATCTTGATTTGTTTAAATAAAGAGCAGTTTCTTAAAAGTTTTTGAAATCAACACTGCTTTGATACCAATTGAAAGTCCCAATTCAATGTCTATTTGGATTGTAACACTTTTAAATACTATATAACATAAGTAATAACTTTTCAATTGTGTAATGTTTATTGATAAGAATCAAAGTATTATAATGTTCTATGGATCACACAAGTTGAATGACAATTTAAGATTACCCTCTGAACAAGTAAACTTAATAATGATTTAAGTTTACAAGCGAACTTTGCTGGACAGTTGATTAAGACAGCTGACCTTATCATAAGTTTGAAAGGAGTAAATGTCTATAATAACAAATACAATAAAAGCGACAACATTTACTCCTCACTACATTCTCTATTTATACTAGTACGAGGTTGTATCCTTAGTGGAGGCAGTAGCGACGTTTCAAGAGTCCTATAGAGTCCGTACAAAGCATTTAATGCACGTCCATTCTTGGAAACATCCCGCCCATACTTTAGTAAACATTTTTGCCAACTGTTTACTACTTTTACGAACTTCATGCTAGTTATAGGCTTTAGCTTAAACCATTATTTATCCCACCATAAATACATGTTAAGTTTCCCGCCTAAACTTCAGAGAACAATATTTAGCTCAACTTGTTCTTCTTCAAAGGGTAACAGGATAGTCAGAGTATTGCCACCTGTGACGCTCCTTAAAACCTCAGTGTATTCCTTCTACATACCAGTTGATATGCATCCCAACTGACAAGTATGTCTTCAAGTAATCTTTGACTTCCTTGACGATGTCTTTGACTTGAATACGTCTAATGTTGATCTCTGAGGCTTCGCACTCAGAGAGTCCTCTTATGACCTCTAAGTCCACCACTCAGAGGTTCTTCAATACTTAGCCTAATTTCTGTTTAAATCTAGGCGAGGAGCATTGTTGAAATAGTAGAGCTACCGAATACCACATAACCTGGCCATTTAAGAAGCAAACTCTAGTTTGAGCTGCCATAAAATCACATAAGTTGTACCAAAAAACTCTTTTCCAAAAGATATATTTTGCACCATTGAAAAATGTTAGAGAGCCTTTGCATGATGGTAAAGCCATTGGTCATATGGTGACATATGCAAAGGTGACTGAGATGATTTTGGACTTGCAGCTGAATGATGATACCATCAACGTTATAAAAGACAGTATGGATACTTTAGATGAGTTAGAGACTTATGGGTTTGATGTTGGTACTATGCAAGATCATTTAAATAGGTTATTAGCTTCGAGAGTCAAAGCGAGTGAGCTGGAGGAAAATGTGAAAACTTTTGAGAAAGGTCTAAAGAAGTACAATGGTGAAAAGCTAATACTTGAAGAGAAGATTAGGGATTTTCAAGAGAAGCTATAATGTGGCAGTAAAGAAAATCAATGATGATGAAATTGAACGGCTGTAATTAAATAAGCTTCAAGATAAGAACCAAATCAAGGAATGCAAGCTTGCTTTTGAAAAATTTACAGCCAGCCATTTCTAAGTAGTAAAGTTTTGGTGATATCTCTTGATGTCATCTTGTTGAAATAATATGCTTATATCTTTGTTCATAGTATGTGTTCAGCTATTTCAGGGACTCCCATGGAAACTTTAGATTCTTGAAGGGTTCCTTCTGGTGTGTGGCTAGTGTATGCATAAAGAACTTGGAGGGCTAGATTACACATCTTGGGATTATATATCTAGTGGTCCCCCTAGGGTTATCGTACGACAAAAAACATTGTCTCCTTCCTCCCTACACTCTCCTTCGTCCCACAATCTAAAATCACAGTCTGCTACATCATTCTTACAATTCTTGTATTAATCTTTGGTTATTGTTTCCTTGTGTGATTGTTACTCAAAGCAATCACAAACATTCCTATACTCATTTCAATCATTGATTAATAATACGGCTAATCGTGCTGACTAATTCTGTTTTGTTGTTACCGAGTGACGTTGATACTTGATCTAACATGGTATCAGATCCATAGGCTCTCACTCTCCTATTTTCATGAAACCCTAATTCCTACAGATTAAGGGTTTTTCAAATTAGAGGTTCTGGTGAGTGTTTTGTGGTCGTGAATCTAATTGGTGGCTGTATGGACTGGGTTTTTTGTTACGGTAGCGGTTTTTTGATATCATTAATTGGGTGTTGGGTGGTGCTCGTTTGGTTAAGCTAATGTTTGTAAGATCTGTTATTGGATCTATCCGAAACCCTAAGTGAAGGTTTTGGTAGATCCTATCTTTCTGTTGTGTTATCTCCTTGGTCTGTCAGTTTCTCTTAACCTACCCTGTCTTTTTTATATCTTAGACTGGTAAACCAGGGTATAATTAGGGGTCCTATACTTACTTTTGGTGTGATTTGTTTTTTGTTGGTTTATTATAAGTATCTTTTATATGCAACTGTTGTATCTTGCCTGCTAGTAGTTTTTTTATGTATCATCTGGTTATAATTATCTGCGAGTATTGTTTGTTCTATCTTTTTTAATCTAGTGGTTTTCTATTTCTGTTAATTATCATGTCTGCTGATGATAGTGATGATAATAATATATTTAAAAATGGTGAAAATAGTATATTTAATAATTTTTATAAGTCTAATGAAAGTGGATTATCTAACTTCGAATTTCGTGACCCTTTATTTCTGCATCCTAATGATACCAGTCTAATCCCTTTAATCAATTTCAAGTTGACTGGAACTGATAATTATAACATGGAAAATTGTGCTACGAAATTTGCCTTAAGATTAAAATGCAAATTAGGCTTTATTGATGGAACTTGTAAAAGGAAGTCTGATGATCCGGTTCTTACTAATCGATGGGATTTATGCAATTCTATGGTTGTTACTTGGATTCTTAATTCTGTTAGTGCCGAGTTATATGTTGGTCAGATTTATTCCAAAACTGCATATGACATGTGGACTGACCTAAAGGATACTTATGATAAAGTTGATGGATTTGTGATCTTTAATCTTCATAAAAACATTAACTCTCTAAGTCAAAATGGGTCCTCTCTATCTAAATATTATCATAACCTCAATTCTCTATGGAAATGATTTGATGCCATGATTAGGCTCCCCCTTGCACGTGTGAAGCTGCCAAACATTATGAAAATCATGCTAATCAAATCAAACTTACGCAGTTTCTTATGGGTTTAGATGACACTTATCAGCCCATTAGGAGTAACATTCTTACTACGGAACCTCTTCCCCTCGTTAAGACTGCTTTTGCAATTATCTCGGGAGAGGAGTCCTACTGAAATGTGACTTCTATGAACAATGCGTCAAAAGCACCCTCTCTGCAAATGCATTTGCTGCTAAAGGATTTCATAATAAAAATTCTATTAAAAAGGGAATGAAAATAATAAAATTTTTATTTAAAAAGGGCCTAACCCAAATCTAAAATGCACTAATTGTAATAAGGATGGCCACATTGTCGAAAGGTTCTTTGATCTCATTGGATATCCTCCTAACTACAAGAAACCTGGAAATCAAAATGCAAATAAATACACTGTCAACAATGTTGTTTCTGATCCAAACCCCAACACTGCCCCTATTGTGTCTTTTTCTAACGAATAGATGCTCAAGCTCTTAGATCTCATTAATGACAAATCTGCTTCTAGTTATGATGCTAATATGTTAGGTATTTTTTTAATGGAAGTGTCAAATTTAATATGGACATTGAAAAATACTTTAATGGCAAATCCAACTTTATATCTGGCAACATAAGCATTGGTTGGGTTGTAGAATCTGGTGCAAATCAACACATGACTACCTCAGCAAAAATTTTGATCAATGTTGTTGATGTGTCTAATCTTGGCCGAACTGTTGGTCACCCTAATGGAACCAAAGCTAAAATTGTTAAAATTAGGGATTTAAAACTTAATAATTATATTACTTTGTTTAATGTTCTTGTTGTCCCTGAATATACTGTGAATCTCTTATCTATTGATAAACTTGCCAAAGATAGTAAATTCTTTGTTGGTTTTGATGAAAATAAGTGTTATATTCAGGATTTAAAAGAAATATGATAGTAGGGACTAGTGACATGAATGGTGGTCTATACTTGTTTGATACTACATGTAAGCAATTTGTGTCTACTCTGTCTGTTAATTATTATGTATCTAAGACCCTATGGCATAATAGACTTGGCCACCTAGTCGACCAAGTTCTTATGTTGCTTAAGGAAGAGCTTAAGTTTGATCATAAAAACCAGTCTGTAATTCCTTGTGACGTATGCCATAAGGCAAAACAAACCAGAGAACCCTTTCCTTTAAGTGACCATAAATCTACCCAAATTGGTTAACTGGTTCATCTGGATGTCTGGAGACCCTATAAGGTCACCAGCAAAGAAGGTTACAAGTCCTTTCTCCTCATTGTTGATGATTATTCCAGGGCTATATGGGTATATATGCTTAAAAGTAAAGATAACGTCTTTGTTAGTATTGAACATTTTGTTAATCTTCTTCTAAACCAATTTGATGTCAAAGTAAAAAAAATTAGAAGTGATAATTGGACTCAATTTGTCAATAACAAAATGCGAAACTTTTGTAATAACAAAGGAATAATCCATCAAACATCCATGACTTACACCCCCCAATAAAATAGGATTACAAAAAGAAAACACAGACACCTTTTTAATGTGGCTAGGTCTCTTATGTTTCAGGGGGGATTACCTCTTTACCTTTAGTCTGATTGCATTCTAACCGTTGTGTATCTGATTAACAGGCTTCCCTCATTTGTCTTAGCTGGTCAATCTCCTTACTCTTATGTGTATGGGATAAATCCCACACTCTCTCACCTTAGGGCTTATGGCTGCTTATGTTTTGCTACTACCTTAAACAATCATGAAAAATTTAATAGTAGGTCCAAAAAATATGTTCTTATTGGTTATTCAAACTTCAAAAAAGGGTATAAATTGTTTAGTCTTGAGTCCAAATTTGTCTTGCTTTCAAGAGATGTCAAATTTTATGAAACTGTTTTTTCCTTTAAAATAAAACAAAAAGAAACTGTCATTGAATCAGGTATAACCAAAGACTTAAACCATATAAATTTCTTTAATAACGGTCAATGGTATGATGAGCAGCCTAACCCTAAAAGACCCAATAATGAAAGGAGAGTGCCTTCTAATAATGATGGCACATAGTCTAACCCTATAAATAAGGGTAATGATGACTCTGCTGCAACATTCATAGAGGATAATGCACACCCTGAGGGCAATACCGAACGTATAAATCAGTATGATGAAAGTGAGGATGAATCTAATCATCTACTCGAGGAAGGGATTGACCTAACTAATCACATTGACTATGATGATGTGGCTGAGCCTGTTAGAAGAACATCTAGACAGACCAAACTCCTTTTAAACCTTAATGACTATGTCATTGATAGTAAAATTAAATTTGGTTTAAACATGGTTTTTAATTACTCTAGACTATATGGTGAAAACTTATGCATTACTACAACTTTGAACAAAAGCTTTGAACCTAGTAACTATAAAGAGACTATTAATGACAATAACTGGGTTGAAGCTATGAACACCGAAATGGAGGCCCTTCATAGAAACCAGACTTGGGAGATCACCAACCTTCCTAAAGGAAGAAAACCCATTGGGTGCAAATGGATCTTTAAAATAAAATACAATTTTAATGGGGAAATTAAAAGGTACAAGGCTAGACTTGTTGCTAAGGGTTTTTCTCAAAGAGAAGGAATAGATTATGATGAAACCTTCTCTCATGTTGTCAAAATGTCTACTATTAGATGTTTAATTGCCGTTGTTGTGAAAATTAATTGGCCTCTTTTCCAATTAGATGTTAATAATGCCTTTTTGTATGGTGAGTTGGAAGAAGATGTGTACATGAAAATCCCTGAAGGCTATGCCTCTGAGTCTAATGAAAAAGTCTGTAGGTTAAAAAAATCTCTATATGGATTAAAACAGGCTCCTAGAAAATAGAATGAGAAATTGGTTGGTGTGTTATCTGAGTGTGGGTTCACCCAAAGTTTAAATGATCACTCATTATTTGTGAAGTCTTCCAAGGATTCTTTTATTGCTCTTTTGGTTTATGTTGATGATATCATCATCTCTGGAAATGACTTGAATGAAATCAATGCGTTTAAAGATTTTTTGAGCTTTAAATTTCAAATAAAGGATTTGGAAAAACTTAAATACTTTTTAGGCATTGAAGTTCTTGAATCAGATAAGGCCATTTATCTTAGTCAAAGGAAATATTGCATTGAATTATTGCATGAGTTTGGAATGCTCGGTTGCAAACCTACATCTGTTCCGATGGAACCCAACGTTGTGCTCAATTTTAAAGCGAGTGATAATGATCCTACTTTATAGAACATCGCCGGTTATCAAAACCTGGTGGGAAAACTTATTTACTTGACTCATACGAGGATTGATATTGCAAATTCTGTTCATTGCTTATCTCAACATATGCATGCTCTCCTTAAATCTCATCTGCAAGCTGCTCTTAATGTTCTGAGATATTTAAAAGGCTCCCCATGTAAGGGTCTGAGGTATGATCATCCTTCTTTTTATGCTACTGATGAAATGGTCATCTATGCTGACTCTGACTGGCCTAAATGCCCCAAAACCAGAAAATCTGTATCTGGTTATTATGTTTTTCTAAATGGTTGTCTTGTCTCATAGAAAAGCAAAAACAGGCCATTCTTTCAAAATCTTCAACGAAAGCGGAATATAGGTCTATGGCCTCTGCTTCTTGTGAAATAATATGGATTCAAAAAATTTTGAAAGATCTAAAAGTTAATATTTATCTTCCTGTTTCTCTACACTGTGACAACAAGTCTGCAATTCAACTCGCTAATAACCCAATTTTCCATGAGAGATCCAAGCACTTTGAAATAGATGTCCATTTCATCAGAGAAAAAATTGCAACCAGAGTCATTAAAACAAACAGAAAAATTGGGTCCATTCATCATATTGCTGACATTCTCACAAAGCATTCTCTAGTTTACATTTTCAAATCTCTTTTTGGTAAACTTGCCATGTCTGACTTATTCAATAATCATATTAAGGGGGGGATGCTGAAATAATTTGCTTATATCTTTGTTCTTAGTATGTGTTCAGCTATTTCATGGACTCTCATGGAAACTTTGGATTCTTGAAGGGTTCCTGCTGGTGTGTGGCTAATGTATGCATAAAGAACTTGGAGGGCTAGATTGCACATTTTGGGCTTATATATCCAGTGGTCCCCTTAGGATTATCGTAGGACAAAAAACATTGTCTCCTTCCTCCCTACACTCTCCTTCGTCCCATAATCCAAATCACCTACATCATTCTTACAATTCTTGTATTAATATTTGGTTATTGTTTCCTTATGTGATTGTTACTCAAAGCAATCACAAACATTCCTGTACTCATTTCAATCATTGATTAATAATATGGCTAATCGTGCCGACTGATTCCTTTTTGTTGTTACTGTGTGACGTTTGATACTTGATCTAACACGTATCTAGTGTAGTCTTTAGTCAGTGTTGTGGTTTTATCCTTGTAATTATTATTTGTAATTGGTTTTCTTATAAATTATTACATTATTAGCGGATATTTGAATATTGACAATTTAGGTAACTCAAATGATACTTGAGCATGGATATGATCTAAAACTTTACATAGAAATATATAGAAAGGCAAAACAATTATATCAAGCTTGACAACCCATGTACAAAATATAAACCATAATCCATGACTAAATGTGCACTAACCATATAATTGAAGAAAAAGTGAGAGTAATATGTGAAATGTATTTAACTTTATAATAAACCTAAGCTTGAAAGATTGTAGTATACTTTTCCCCTACCACTAATTTATTCACTTCATTTGCATAACTGCCCGCAACAAACCATAAAGTAGAATGTGTAAGGCCCATACATCTACGATAGATTTGTAGAAATGTCTAATCGAAAATATATGTAATTGATAAGGGTGCTACTATTGGTACCCCTGACCCACTTAAAAGTACCAAAAAGGTATAAAAGATCTTTTTGTACCCCTTTTTACAGTATAATGCATTTTTATATCAGGTTATGTTTTGTATTTTTTGACAGTTTCATGCTTTTGACTTGTTAAACTTTAGTAATTTTAATTCCGCATTTTCACAGTTTTATAATATAAACAAAATTATAACATTTAAAAAAAATAAAAAGATTAAAAAACCAAAAAAAAGGAGGTATGAATGGCTTTTTAGAGGATATGTATAACTTAAGCCAATTGATAATTTTACAACATACTAAAAACGATGACGTCGTCGTTTTGGTTGTGGACTTTTCGAGGTTATTTTTGGCCCATTTCACATTGTTAGCCCAATTCATTTTCTCTCTTTTGTCCCAATTTAGCTTCTCTCTTTTGTGGTTTTATAATACCATTTCCGACGTTTCGTGAATAGTATAGTGCTTCCGGTATCTTCTTCCTGACGCTGCCTACCTACTTTCATCATCTTTCGGTACGTCGGTTTCTCATGGTTTTTTTCCTCATCGATTTCTTGCATTCTATTTTTTGTTGATCTTCTCATATCCCTTCATACTTTCGGATGTGTTACTAATGATTTTTGCATGATTGTTGCAATATGTTGTTGCGTTACTTATTGTTGCCTATTGTTCTTGCCTATAACAGTCTCTTTCCCTATGTATCTTTGCTTACAAGTTTTTATCTATTAAGTGTTGTTGTTTTAATTAGGGTTGCTGTTATTGTTGCATATACTTATGCTTTCAATTATATTTGCGTAATTTGCATATTTCTATTTTGTATTTTGTTTATAAGTAGTTATACTTTAGTATTAAATACTATAATGAGAACGAAAAGAAAGTTATTGCTTAAGTCCGACGTCAATAGTTTGGGTCGAAGTAATGCGCCTTCTGGAAATATTAATTATGTTGTTCAACACGTTCGTGTACCTGAATTATGTCCAAATATCTATGATTCAGAATACACACCTATTGAGCGTGTTCGTAATGATTGTAAAAATCTTGAACACGGCTGATTGGGACATTCAGGAGTATCTCCGAATACGAATATTAGCACGTCTACGTCGCCACCGTTTGCTGATGATGTTGGTAACGTTAAACGAAGATGCATTAGCACGTCTACGTCGCTACCGTTTGCTGACGATGTTGGTAATTTCAAACGAAGGCGCTTATGTAGGATCAATCATGCTGGCCCATCACAACCTACACCTAAGTGTCGGTTTTCGTTTCCACAGTTGTTTTTTAGCTATTAATTTACGTATGTGTTTAAATATATTACAGACAATATTGAAGAATTATAAGCGGTTATAGTCATCAATGTTGTTATAACATATTTTATAATTTCACTGTTGTTCATTGCTTATTAGATTATTATATTTATACGTACTTATTATTTTTTTAGGATCTCAAACCGAAACATAAAATGTCGTCCACGGTTATTCTCATTCTCCTTCACATAATGTTCCATTTGTATCAGCTGACCAATGTTCTCTAGATGATATGTCTCGGGTGCAGAATCCACCAGTGCTCTCAGGAATACCATCCACTTATAAGTCAATTGGTAAATGTAAATATAGCAGTCAATAATGCGGGGCATTATTTTGGTATGACGAGCGACTAAAAAGTATTCCTCAAAATGTAAGGCTCAAATATAATGGTTGCTGTAAAGGAGGTCGGGTTGTTTTGCATACATACCAAATCTATCCTGAATATATAAAGTTACTTCTTCAGGATCGTCACTTTATGGAAAATATTAGGGCCTATAATCAAATGTTTAGTATGACTTCCTTAGGTGTTAACATCGATGAATCTATTAACATAGGACGTGGACCATATGTGTTTAAGATATCTGGACAGTTATATCATTGGATAGGATCTTTATGCCCTGAGGAAGGTCAACCTCCTTGATTTTTGCAATTATATGTTTACGATACAGACAATGAAGTCGATAATCGTATGAATCATTTTGGAGGACATAATAGTAACCTTCGTAGAGACATTGTCGAGGGTCTTATAGAGTTATTAGATACACATAATGCATTAGTTCAGTTATTTAGAACTGCCCATGAAAAATTTGCAGATACACATGTGCCAAATTTTCAGGTACGATTATACATTGTCGTTGGTGCCGATGAATATGAATTACCAACTAGTGATATGTTGGGTGCCATAGTGTACGAACCAGGACCTGAAACACAAATGGACTACGATATAATTATTGAAGAACGGTCAGGCCATCCACAACGTGTAAACAAGCTTCATTCGTCTTATATGTCGTTACAGTTTCCGCTCCTTTTTCTATATGGAGAGGATGGCTATTCAAAAGATTTCAAATTAGTAGGCGACAACGACCGTTCTAAAACAGATAGACGTCTAACTATGAAGGCCTACTATGCGTATCTTATTCATGACCGTAAAAATTCCTATAACTATCTGTCCAGAACAGGTAGATTGTTTCAGCAATACGTTGTTACCGCCTTTTGCGCTATTGAACAAAATCAAATATATTACATTTGTGAACATCAGAATGACATAAGAAATGAGTACCTGTCGGGGATTTATGACGCTATCAATAGAGGCGATACTGATGGTTCTGATTGTGAAGGATGGTTGATTTTACCATAATCATTTACAGGCAGTCCTCGATATATGTATAGTTACTATTTAGATGCCTTAGCTATTTGCCGTGTACATGGGAATCCCTCATTCTTTATCACATTTACATGTAACGTTAAATGGTCAGAGATTACCGAATATATGGCTGATTTCCCATTGTTAACCACAACTGATCGTGCTGACATAGTCGATAGAGTTTTTGAAATCAAAGTACAACAATTTGTTAAATATTTACGTGATGCATAGCCATTTGGCAAGACTGCAACAGGTACTATTTAATATATTTTCTCTTTTATTAACTATTAATCCATGTAACAAGTATATAAACTGAAAGCATTATTATATTTTGTCCTATAGTGTTATATACTATCAAATTTCAAAAACGAGGCCTTCCCCATTGTCATACTTTGTTGTGGATTCACGATTCTGCACAAGTACATCAAGACGAAGACATAGATTTGTATATTTCCGCAGAGCTTCCTTCAAAAGACACAGACCCTGAATGCTAGAGGATCATCTCCAAATTAATGATGCACGGTTTGTGTGCGTTAGCATATCCGTCTGCTTCATGTACACAGAATGGTGTCGACTGTAAGAAACACTTCCCTAAAGAATATTGTAGTCGTACATATACCGATAAAGATGGTTTTGTACACTATCGAAGAAGGGATACAGCTGACACTGTTCTAAAGCAACATGTGGAGTTAGACAATCGTTATGTAGTTCCATATAATCGGGAATTATTAACGACATTTTACGCGCACATAAATGTGGAATATTGTGGGTGGACTACACTTATTAAGTACCTTTTCAAATACATTTCAAAGGGTATAGACCGCATTGTCGCTCGCATTTCTAAAACGAAAACAGATGTACAAGAATCTACTAATAGACCACAAATAGTAGTTGACGAAATTAAAAAATATTTCGATTCAAGATATGTAAGCCCTCATGAGGCCTGCTGGAGAATGTTGGAATTCAATATACATCATAGAGAACCTGCTGTTCAAATACTTTCCATACATTTACAAAATATGCAGCGTGTCGTGTTTAGAGATAAAGATAAGCTTGATGATGTCATCGTTAAAACTTATATTAAGAAAAGTACGCTCACAGAATGGTTGCGATACAATGAGAAAAACACAGACAGAAGGCACCTTACGTACTTAAATTTTCCTAATGAATTTGTTTGGAATTCAAATGGAAAATACTGGAGTCGTCGTCGTCAAAGACATAAGTCATCTATTGGTAGATTGATTTATGTGCATCCAGCAGCAGGAGACCTCTTCTATCAACGAATGTTGTTATGCCATCAAAAAGGGTGTAGAAGTTTTTTAGAAATTCGTAAAATGAATGATATCGTCTATCCAACGTGTCGAGCAGCATGCCAGGCGTTAGGCCTTCTAGAAGACGACCAAGAATGGGAAAATACAATGAAAGAAGCAGCGTGTACTGCTACTCTAGCTGAACTACAAACACTATTTGCACACATCCTTACCTTTTGCCAGGTAACGGATCCTGTGTCGTTGTGAGGACACATATGAAGGAGTATGTCAGAAGATCTGCCAAACGCGTCATCAATATCACTTAATATTCCAAATTTACATATACACGACTCACAACTTAAGGACTACATTTTATATGAGTTGGAAGGTTGTCTCAACCATTGCTCAAGATCCTTAACTGATTTCGGTCTATGACTGCCACCAGAAGATCTTATGGCTGTACTCAGGAATAGGTTGCTCATGGAAGAAAAGAGCTACAATCGGGAGCTGCTTGCGAAAGAAAAAGATACGATGCTGAGAAAATTAAATAAGAAACAAAGACAAATATTTGATTCAATTATTAATGTTGTTGGTCCAGTCCTAGATAGATCTTTGAGCCCTTTAGGGTTGGTAGAATACTTATGTAATCACAAGCAAACTACAAGAGAGACTCTAACAATAAACTAAAGTTTATGCGGAATATAAACAATAGAGTTAAAGAAGAATAACTAAATAACAATGATCCTCTATGGATCTATATTACTATTAAGAAAAGTGTTTTCAAGATGTGTACAACCATTGGCCGAATGCTTCTTATATACTAGAGAAACCCTAATTCGCGTAGAGAATACGCGTAGAGAAGATATGCATTATCACTTCCTAATATATCTCATGCATATCCCTTATTCTCAACTAACTACTAAATATACGGGTTGACTATTACTACTGACAGCATGAACTATGCTACCAGCAGGAACCCAATTGTACTAACAGCAGGAACGATATAATAACTCTACCAGCAGGAACTACATACCTGCCAGCAGGAACTATAAATGTTCTACCAGAAGGAATACTAACTATTACAAAATTAATAATTCCTAACAATTCTCCTCTAAACTTGAATTTGACATAGTTAAATTTAAGTTTCTAGATAGATCGTTGCCTTGAGGATTGAGACTTGACTAGGAACAACAGCAAAACACTTGACCAGCATCAAGAAACAGCAGAAACACATATGAGCATGTTAGCTTTAAAATATGCTGACTAAAACAGAATTACATTAAGTCATGTCGGTTATGAACTAGGACAATAAATGTGTTGACTAGACAATAAATGTGTTGACTAGTCAACATTATGATAGTTAGAAAACTGACACAAAGACTATAAATACCCCCTCTTATACTTCTATAGGAGGGGAGAGGATTCATTTGTAACATTTCACATAAGGGGTGTGTGTGTTTTTTTTTCTCTCTCCTATCATACACACATCTTTCCCTTTTTTCTCTCATCATCAATAATTTCCTAGTGTTTCTTATGGTTACAATCCGGAGGTCGGGGAGGATGAAACAAATAAGTATTATTGATGATGAGAGAAAAAAGGGAAAGATGTGTGTGTGATAGGAGAGAGAAAAAAACATACACACACCCCTTATGTGAAATGTTACAAATGAATCCTCGCTCCTCCTATGGAAGTATAGGAGGGGGTATTTATAGTATTTATGTTGGTTTCCTAACTATCATAATGTTGACTAGTCAACACATTTATTGTTTAGTCAACACATTTATTGTCCTTGTGTTGGTTTCCTAACAATCATAATGTTGACTAGTCAACACATTTATTGTCTAGTCAACACATTTATGGTCCTAGTTCATAACCGACACGACTTATCGTAATTCCATTTTAGTCAGCATATTTTAATGCTAACAATCTTCTCCCAATATGTGGACACAAACAGAATTACTTACAATGTTACTAACAAGTACAAATACAATTAAATAAAGTCTTCCAAAGCGCTTCCAAAGTTGAAGTTGTCTTCTGAGTTCTTCTGGTCTTGAAACTTGTATTCCAGCTTGGATCTTCATTATCTTTACTTGTTCTGGAACCATTATAGTATGCATGAACTGGATTAACTTCCCCCCAATTCATGCAGCATGTCTTGAAAAGCTTTCTTCATAGACTCCTTTTTGGCGAAGTTTATGAATTAGCTTCCCCCCAAACCAACATCCCTTTCTTAAGCAGATTCTGAAACTTTAAAGTAGCTTAAACAATCTTCTACTGGTCATTGACGTGCATAGCGGAAATTTGTAGAAGTCAAACCACACCAAATACTCCTTCTTCTTGTCATTAGGGCTTGGTGAATATTCGTTCGAGGGTGCATGCGAGAAATTAGCAACAATTCTTCTCACGTATGCAGAATACTTCATAAACCATACTAAGTAAAGTAGTCTACACTACTTCCCCCTGGAAGTTGACACGGTAACATCAAAGTCAACTAAGTCCTAGATGTACACATTTTCCCCCATGATGGTTGCGAACTCTCGGAATTATCATTTTCGTGTACGCCCATATACTCGAGAAGTTCTTATCTTAAGCATAAATCTTGAGATCCAAACAAAGCATTACTCTCTTGTCTTCAAAAACCGTAGAGGAGATGAAGCAAGAATCAAGAAAACTTGGTATAATCAAGGTCTTGTATATGAATGTCGTTGAAGAACCTTGAGAATTTGGCTTAGACTGTGAAGTACCTTTGTCTTAAAATGCAGTGAGAATTGCTGATTACATCTCAACCTTTAAACTCTTTGGCTTGCTTTACCAACCTCGTATTCTGTCGGCTATTGTTGTGATCACTTGTGAAGTAAACCCGATATACCAAACTTGAAAATGAAGTGAAATCCCCCAAATTTGTTACTTAAGCTTGCACTGTTGTGATTGAAGAACGATGCAAGATTAAATCTATACGTACTCTATACCCTACCGCATAAGTATAAGAAGTACAACACCTCTTGAAAATATCCACATCGACTTCTGCGTGTGACACTGAGTACTACAACGTAACTCCTTTAAGTGATAGTTAACCAGGTCTGCAACCAACCACCCCTGACTGCTGGTAACTAGATAATTCAAGTCTTAATCATCTGCTGTATACGTTCAAGCAAGTCATTAATCGATAGAAAATAGAAGAAAGTCTCGATGATGAAATAAGTAGACGCCTTCGTGAAATCCAACTTCAATCTCAAATAAGGGATACCAAATCAACTTCGTGATCACTTGTCATCGTAGTCTGAATCCTTAACCGTTTGTCGTTTTAGTGAATCTTATAAGGATCGTTTTAGCAATAAGTGTTGTGTTTGCTTTGGTGTTTATATTTTGATTTGTCTTGATGATACTACCAAATCAGCAAACCACACACACAAATTGCTCATGTGCTCTGATGCCAATTGTAACCATAAGAAACACTAGGAAAAACAAGATCTGAAGGTCAGGGAGGATGAAACAAATAAGTAGCCATATTATTGATGATGAGAGAAAAAAAGGAAAGATGTGTGTGTGATAGGAGAGAGAAAAAAAACACGCACACCTTATGTGAAATGTTACAAATGAATCCTCTCCCCTCCTATGGAAGTATAGGAGGGGGTATTTATAGTCTTTGTGTCGATTTCCTAACTATCATAATATTGACTAGTCAACACATTTATTGTCTAGTCAACACATTTATTGTCCTTGTGTTGGTTTCTTAACAATCATAATGTTGACTAGTCAACACATTTATTGTCTAGTCAACACATTTATTATCCTAGTTCATAACCGACACAACTTAATGTAATTCCCTTTTAGTCAGCATATTTTAATGCTAACAGAGCATGATGCTGACTATGAAGACTTGAGACATAGATACCAGCAGACTCTGAAGCTCCACATTCCTTGAACTAGTAGCAACAATAGAACCACCTCAGCAACATGAGTAGGTTTGATGAGCCTTTACCAAGTAGCTACTCACTCTTGGGCTAGCTAGTCCTTTGGTGGAATCATGGCGTCACCATGGTGAACTAGTAACCAATCCAACTCTTAAAACGTGAATCAAAGGTGAGTTGAAATACCCTAATGATTTTTGGCAAATCATCATAGCCATCAACAGAATTGATGATGTCTTTACCAAGAGTCGTACCCCTTTGGACTAGCCACTCTTTGTTAGAACAACCTGGTGAGTGAAGACCATATAGTTTTTAGCAAACTATTACAGCTATCAACGGATTTGAGAAAGTCTTTACCATGAGCCGTTTGCTATGGACTAGCCATTTTTCATTATAAGAATATGGCAAGGGAAAACCATCTAGTTTTGGGTAACCTGGTAACCATCAACGGATTTGATAGGTCTTTACCAAGCAGCCGTTTGCTCTTGGACTAGCCAGTTCTTATGCTTGTTAGGCATGGTGAACTGAAAACCATTTGTTGTGTGGTGATAAGCCAACACCCAAACCCTAAACACTTTGTACACTAACAACAGAAGAAAAATATTTGTTTACATTTTTTTTAAATAACAAACTAAAGAAAATAAAATTGTTACAAAGAAATATACAACAAAATATGGAAATGTACCATCATGCAGCAGGAACCTGAGCAACATCTAATTAATTCTTAATGAACCCAATCAATTGCTCTGCGGTAGTAAGATCATTGCCAACAACATCTCTGGCAAGCTCCAATTTATGTATTAACATCCTTTCCATAAGCTTGATAGATAAGGTATAAGGGACATCCACAAACATATACAATACAATTCCAGCCATGGTCTCCAAAACATAAACATTGGAAAAAGTGTATAACCTCCAGCTTCTGACTTGCCAATTCTGTTGACTTCCCCAAATGGAATAACCGGCACCACCTTCCATGGAATCAAGCAACACCTTAAGATCTCCCTATAGTATCAATCCAACTCATGTAGCAACAGTAGTTTGATAAAACTTATCCACTATACCATAGAGCTTCATCAAATCTTGTATGTCCACCATATGAAGAATCTCCCTAAGTGTCGTAAAATGCTTGGTCACCCCATCAATTCTGTACAGTGCATTTATTTCACCCAGAGGTGTAGATAAAACTTCCCATGCAGCAATGGCAGCCCAAGGAACCAAATCACTGTCAGACTCACTACCGGAGTCAAACTTGATGAATGACTGATCATCCATATCCAAAAGAGGCTTAGGTGCACGTTTCTTTGCAGTTCTCTTTCTCCGCTTAGGTGTTCCAGTTGAGGAAGGAGAAGAAATAGTTTGAGCAGCAGGAGTAGAAACATCTTGGGTCTCATCAGTAGGAACAACACCAACAGGATTAGCTGGATTTGGTTCAGCAGGAAGAGAAGTGGTGGTTGTGTCAGTGACAGCAGCAGGAGGTGGTGGTGACAAGTTAGTAGAAGGAGGTGTGGTAGAAGCAGCAGAAAAAGAAGCCGGCAAAGGTGAAGTAGACGAAGACTTAGCAGAAACATCGGGTGTGCGAGTAGCAGCAACACTAGAAGAAATAGTGACACCAGCAGGATCTTGCGTGCCAGCTGCTGAAACTTGTGAAGCATCATCAGATGAAATTTCAGTGGGCTTTAATTTCGTAAAAGAAGGTTCCTCTAGAGTAGGCTTTGACCGAGGTAGAGTTCTCTTGAAATCCAAGATCTTAGCACGCTCAAGTGCCTTTTGGATCTTTTCAAATTCCTCCTTTAGCTGTGCATCATTAAGCCTTTTTACCTGAGTCATGGTCCATCCAGTTGTATAAAGAGCACTACTCTGATTCTTTACAAAAGTCCGCATATACTCTTTCTGCTGTGCCTGAGTTAATGGTCGCTCCCTTCTCTCCTTAGCCAATTGCTCAGCAAGAGCCTGTCGCTTCCGTTTTATCAAGGCAGCCATTCTTTCAGGGAAAGTCTCCTCTGTCACATCATCTCCTAAAAGTACCTGGGACAGAGAAGAGTTGGTTGCCACCTGAGCCAATATGTTTAGCCAATCATACTCAGTGTAAAACATGGCTGCAGCATTCACTTCTTGTTGCCGTTTGCTTTGCGACTCAGCTTGCTGTCTTGCCCACTGTGCATCTTCTTCAGCTTGAACTTTCTTTGCCATATCTGCTCCAATCCTCTCATCTTCCATGTTCTTGAAAATCCTTTCCATGTCAGGAGTAGGGTCTTCCACAATTTGCTCTTTACCTTTGGAACTTTGAGCAGCAGTAGGATTAGTGGAAGTACCAGCAGGAATAGTGGAAGTGGCAACAGCAGGAATAGGTGAAGCAGAAGGAACAAAGGTACTAGCAACAGGAATTTCCTTGCTAACAGTAGCAGCAGGAACAGCAGTAGAAACAGCTCCACTACCAGCAGAAATTCCAACTCCTCCAGCAGAAACATTTGCTCTGAACCGATCAAAAGCAGGGACATCTGAAAGCTTCCGTAACCTCCATTTGAACCTTGTTCTCTGAAACCCCTAAGAGGTGTCTGTAGCTTGACTTTGTGCATCCTTAGCAACTTGAGAGAGGGAGAAAGTAGCTTCCACAGTTTGAGCACTAGCTAAAGAGACATTGGCCAATACTTGGAGTGCCTCTATGTCAAGGTCATCCTTGCGGACACCCTCTTCATCTTCTGAATCAGATAGCACAACTTTCCTCTTGCTCTTCTTAAGTTTGACCTCTAAAAGTTTGACTCTGCCAACCAAGTTCAGTACAGTACCCCCAAGAGTCTTTTTGGTTTCCTTTAGTTCTGTCTCTAATGCTCCAATTTGATCCATACACCTGTCAAGTTTAGAAGATAAAATAGTGATGGAATCAGGTTCCTCAGCTCCACCAGTAGGTTGACCTGTGGCAGGTGGAGCTTCATAGGACCGGTTAGGAGACACATAGAAATCACCACCTGCATTGTCATCTTCCATAAAAGGAGAAGGATTGGTCTGGGAAGAATGTACTACCTTAGGTGAAGGCTGTCTAACAGGGCTAGGAGTAAGTTGTCTTGCTGGACTAGGTGTGCGTTGCCTGACTGGGCTTGAATGTCTCAAAGGTCTGCTCTGCTCAACCTAAGGAGAAGAAGCAGAGGTGGATTCTCTAGTAGGCCATGGTCTAAGTGATGGAGTAGGTGATGGTATTGAGGAAGTAGTATCAACCTCCTCAGTCCTAGGTGAGGGCTGAGGTGTAACTAAGGCAGGGGGTGGTGATGAAGAACCACCACTAGCAGGAACAGATGCACCAGTACCCATATTCTCCCTAGGCAACATGGCATCCAAGAGAGGCATATGATCTCCTTCAAACTTTAGCTTTATATTGGCAAATAATTTAGAACTAAACACACCTATAGCTTTAGGGGTAGGGTCTGTGGTCTGAATACCCAAGATCATCTGTATGAACCTAGGGTACATGAGAAATTTATGCTTAGTGGCCCCTATATTCCCAATCATCCCATCAAGAATTAGTCTAGAAAAATTATATTTCCTCCCATCAGATAAGCATATGAGTCCAGAAGCAAGAGAACTAGGAAATTGGTTCCAACCCCCTAATTTAGGACTTAAACAATGAATGAAGGCGTGAACCAAGTATCTCCATTAAAGAGAAAACATGTTCTTGTAAAAAGTGAAGGTGCCATCAGTTAGATAACCAAGGGCATCCATTCCCTTAAGAATCTCTTGCTGGGTAAAAACATATAACCCCCTTCATCATCTAATTACAAGTGAGTCCTAATAAAGGACTCATTGACTACAATCTCATTGCCATCTACAGTAGCGAAAAGCTCTTAGAAACCATCCTCAAGAGAGCGGACTGTAGCTGAAGCCCAAAATTGCCTGACTAGAGATTCATAGACAATTGAGGGGCAATGAGTCAAAGCATACCTTAGAGAGGACCCATTGAGAAAGTCAAGAATCTGATGATATCCCTCACTTCCTTGAGACTTTTCCAGATAGGCAGCCTTGTTGTGATCATCCTTGTAGTGTAGTGCCACCATTGTTGATTAGCAAAAACAGAGTGTGAAGTTGAAGATGAAAGAGGTGGGTAAGTTTGAAAAAAGAAAGTAGATACTAATAGTGAAAGCCAATTAGGTTATGATAGAATTATCGTGCACATGGGAACTTTGGTCCTTTTGAATTAATTGGGTGGTTAAAAAAATTGACCATTCATTATGAAACAAATTAATCATTGATAAAAGTTACCCAATTGGCTAACTAAGTGGCAAAAATACGGCTAAACATTATCTTTGACTGATTTACTTTTGATTTAAACTCAACAGTATCAATATCCCTCGAAACCAGCAGGAAAAATAGTCAACCAGTATGAACATGAAACTACCAGCAGGAAAATCAAACCAACAGCAGGAACCATGTACTACCAGCAGGAGTAATTGTTCTGTCAGCAGAAACAATAAACTTACCAGCAGAATTAATGTCCAACCAGCATCAATTTGAACTACTAGTATAAATGAGTAAAAATAGCAAAAACCCACATTTCAAGACTTCAAACTACACAAATACAAGTTATGACCTGTAAAATTGTTAGAATACAAACTATACAACAATAAGCCTCCCCTTAGGCTTATGCTTCCCCTCAATCACTGCAATCATGGATTGAGCATCCCAATATGGACTACTAAATAATTAAATCTAGGTCCATCAAAGGCTTTTGTTAACAGATCAGCCACATTTTCATCAATGTGAATTTTAAGCACTTGAATAAGATGTTTCTCATTTGCATCCCTGATAAAATGGTGCCTAATCTCTATGTGCTTTGTTCTTTGGTGAAAAACTAGATTTTTAACTATGGAAATTGTACTTTGGTTATCAATAAAAATTTTAGTGTTCATGAAATTGAACCCATAGTCCAGCATCTGGTTTTGTATCCAAAGTATCTGTCCATAACAATTTGCAGCAGCAACATATTCAGCCTCAGTGGAAGAGGTAGCCACAATGGTTTGCTTCTTGCATTGCCATGAAATCAACCTCCTACCTAGAAACTGACATCCTCCAGTTGTGGATTTCCTATCACCATGAGCACCAGCATAATCACTGTCACTATAAGCTTCCAACATAAAAGGTAAATCTTTTAGGTACCAAAGACCTAATTTAGGTTGGCCTTTAAGATACTTAAAGATCTTCTTTACTGCATTCAAGTTGGAAGTTAAAGGTGTAACTTGATGTCTTGAACAAGCACTAACTGCAAACATGATATCAGGTCTTGAAGCTGTCAAATACATAAGTGAACCTATCATAGATCTGTATAGATGAACATTAACAGCATCATCAGGTTCATTATTGGATTTAGGCTTTGGAGCTTCATATGGAGTTGTTGCAGTTCTCACACTTTCCAAATCAAACTTCTTTAGGATATCATGCACATATTTTTCTTGATGAATAAAAATCCCATCAGACTGTTGCTTGACCTGTAGTCCTAAGAAGAATGGTAATTCACCCATAGCACTCATCTCAAACTCACATCAGTTTTTCAAACTCATCACACCAGGCCTTCTTTGTGGATCCAAAGATAATGTCATCCACATACACTTGTACAAGGATGATATCTCTGGAATTCTTCTTGATAAAGAGAGTTTTGTCAATAGTGCCTCTTCTGTAACCATGCTTCAGCAAGAAAGTAGACAATCTAGCATACCAGGCCCTTGGTGCTTGATGAAGTTTATACAATGCCTTTACAACCTTGTAAACCAGCTTGGGATTTTGAGGGTCCACAAATCCTTTATGTTGAGTCACATAAACTTCCTCTTCAATCTCCCCGTAGAGAAAGGCACTCTTCACATCCATTTGGTATGCCAAAAATCCCATTTAAGAAGCAAAAGCTAAAAACAGTCGAATAGCTTCAATCCTTGCCACTGGTGCAAATACCTCATCATAATCAATGCCCTCCTCTTGCCTGTGACCTTGAGCTACTAGCCTAGCTTTATTCCTTACCACAATACCTCTGGCATCCCTCTTGTTCTTTAGAATCCATTTTGTCCCAATGGCTGTCTTCCCTTCTGGCAAAGGGACAAGTTTCCACACATTTTGATTCAGAAACTGTTGCATCTCTTCTTGCATAGCATCTACCCAACCTGGATCTTCAAGTGCTTGAGCTACAGTACTTGGTTCAAGTTGAGACAGAAAACAAGCAAAAAGGCAATGAAGATAGTCTGTGTGATTGTTCCTTTGCTGATCATGAATGTAGCTGACAAAAGCACTTTCACCAAACTGTGACTTTTGCACCTTACTTCTTGTCTGAACAGCTGAAGTGGGATCTCCAAGAATCAAGGATTGAGGATGTATAGTGTTTACCCTCTTAGTAACAAGAGAGTTGACATCCACAGTTGGTGCTAGGTTATTGGCATCAGCACCAAAGTCATCATCATAAGAGGAGGAAGAGAAAATGCCTATGCTTGGATGGTGATGAATATCTTCCAATTCAGAGCTTGAGGACAATGAATTACCAAGGTCAGATGGGGTGGGATATCTTGTAAAGTGTGCAGGAGGAAGTGGTGTATGAGCAGCATGAACAGGTTCACTACCAGCAGGAACTGGAACACTACCAGCAGGATCCAAGTTCCTACGGGCTTCAATGGTGGCTTGTCTCAACAGTTCTTCAGTGTCTGTTGTAAACTCAAAGCCGAATTGCTCAGCTGCATCTTTGGCCTCATGTTCTTGTCTTTGAAGCATAGTCAGCTCCTCAGCATAACCTGAATCAGTCATTTTCATACCAGAAGTATCTTTGACCTCAGAACCTGAAAAATTGTTAGAAGGAAAAGAAGGAACAACAATAACTTGTTCATCACACTCAGAGTCTGAATCATCATCTTGAGTACCTGCATTAATGTGAGTATCTTGTGCACCTGCAGGTTGATTAGCTTTGAAACGAGTATAACCTAAAGTATTAAGTTAATAGTCAAGGTCCAAAGTACTTCATGACCTGCAACCTGAATATTAGGTTTATCCTCAAGATATCTCAGATTGAGTGTCTCTTCTACCTTTTTGCTGGATAAATTATATACCCTATAAGCTTTACTATTAGCAGCATACCCAACAATAAATCCCTCATCAGCTTTTCCCTCAAATTTACCCAAGTGGTCACTGGTATTTAGAATAGTCACTTGACACCCAAAAGGTTTAAAGTGACTGATGTTTGGAACCTTCCCAGACAACAGTTCATACGTGTTTGTGTAGGACTAGTTACCAAAACCCATGTTCAGAACATATACAAGCCAGTACTAACCTCTTCAGTTCCAAAACAAGTAGGTAACATAGAGTCATCTAGCATGTACTTGCTGCCACAAATAAGGGTTCTATTCTTTCTTTCTGCAACCTCATTTTGTTGTGGGGTTCTGGCATTACTATAGTCCCTTCTAATCCCCTTTTGCCCACAGAGTTCTATTAATTTAGAATTTTTAAACTTTGTCCCATTATCACACCTTATAGCTTTAACCTTTAGATTTAGCTGGTTTTCAATAAATGTAATAAAGTCTTTAAGGGTATGAAAAGTTTCATCCTTAGTCCCCAAGAAGAAAGCCCAACAAAACCTGCTAAAGTCATATGTAACCACCAAGCAATAGTACTTGTGATCAATACTTCTGATGGAAGTAGGACCAAAAAGATCCATAAGAAGTAACTGAAGAGGCTCAGTAATGATGCTCACAGTAGTGATGGCTTTGTAAGAGGCCTTGTGTTGCTTTCCCTTGTTGCAGGCAACCACAGATATCTGCATTATAGAAGATCTTGGAGGAATCCTTTACTAATCCATTCTTTGCCAGCTTGTTGATGTTTTTGAAATTCACATGAGCCATCCTTCTATGCCATTTTGTGGACTCATCCAAGGATGCCTTTGCCACCAAGCAAGTTAAAGTACCTTCAGGCTGGAGTTCATTCATGTTGAAACTGTAAAGGTTGTGTCTTCTTGGAACTCTAAGTACAACCTGACTATTATCAGGCAACTTGAAGTCCTTTGAGAGCACAAGACATTCAGTCTCAGTGAAGAGTACATTGTTCTTTTTATCACAAATTTGTGAAACTGAGAACAAGTTAAAGTTCTGCAACTCTTTCACATAATAAACATTTTCAAAATCCAGCTTGGAAGTTCTGATTGTGCCCTTCCCAGTTATTCTGCCTTCTCCACCACCAAAGGTTACAGTTCCACCTTTAATTTCCACAAAGTCATCTAATCTTTCTTTGTTACCAGACATGCTTCTTGAACACCCACTATCTACAATACCTAAATCTTTATTTTTAAGAGGATTTTCCTACAATAAACAATACAACAACATTAGATACATTGGGAGACCCAAGCCATTTCTGACTTGAGCCTGCCTAGTGGATCAATAAGAGTTAAACCATGTAGATTGTTGAGATCCACCATTGTTCTTGGATCCCCTTTGCAAATATGGTCTACTGTCTCTCCAAGAACAACCTGCTGAGGACTTAACAGCAGTTCCCCATCTTCCCTCACCCATATACATCTGGTCATAATAAACAGGCCTACTATAATTCTGAAAATAAGAGCTTGTAGGTCTGGACATTGGTCTAGCAGCATTGTTTCTCCAACCAGCAGAAACTGAGACAGAGTTTCTTCTGCCAGCAGGAAAAGGTCTATCAGCATGAACAGGTGCTGGTCTATTTTGTCTACCAGCAGGAACTGGTGTACCAGCATAAACAGGTGCTGGTCCAGTTTGCCTACCAGCAGGAATAGGTGCTGGCATATTTACACTACCAGCAGGAAATGTAACATTGCCAGACCTTCCATGTGCTGCTTGAGGAATAAATGGGGGAATATTATCAACATTGTTCCACATAGGTCTAGATTCCCTTTGCACACTATAAACACCCATCTTATTTTCATAAAAATCACAATCTTTAATAAGATGATAAAAACTTCCACAAACAAAACATGACTTAGAACCAGAAACTTTGTTCTTAACACCATGTCTTAAACCATTCTTATTACAACAAAAACTAGAATGTTTATCATCCTTAACAGAAGAAACAGAAGGAGTATTATTATTAAATGAAATGTCTTCTTTAGCAGCCGTTTTTAAATTGGATTCAGACTCAGCTACTCTTAGAGAGAAGACACTTGATTCAACAGACTTGGGTGAAGATGACTTGTCACTTGAATCACATGAGGCAAAGTCATTGGTCTTGGGTTCTGAGGACTTGTCACTGGAAGCACAAGAGACAAAGTCATTAGAATCAGTTTCAGATTGGTCATTTGAATTTTTGCCATAAGTCATTTGTGATTCATCAAAGTCAGAGTGGATGGAGGTAGGCATGAATGTCCCAGTAATAGGTGGGGGAACAGCATTCATTGCTCCCTCTTTTACAAACCTAACAGGGTTTGAGTTACCATCCACATCTTCAGGGGTTGTATCAAAAATACTTGGCATAGTTGGATAATATATTTCATCTTCCCCTATGTAATCTCCATACCCCAACCCAAGCTTTGTTTTAACAGTCATAGAGCTATCAACTAATTTGGCTAGGTTTTTAGACGATTCTTTCCATTTAGCGAATCTGGCCAAAGTATTGTCTAGCTTTGTCTGCAACTCCTGTTTTTCTAAGTTTACATTATTATTTATACTTTCAGAATATTTTAACAAGTTAGTTGTATTTTCTAAATCTCTTTTCAAAACCTTAACCTTTTCCTCATAAGCTAACTGATTACTTTGGTACCATGCCTTTTGTTGTTCTAGAGTTTTAAGGGTATTTTTATATGCCTGAACTTGAATATAATATTCCTTATATTGAACTTCTAAATCATCAAATTCCTTTTTAAGTTCAGCATATTTATCATGACAACCAAAAGGACAAGTTTGTACCTGAGAAGTGACACCCATGAGAGCAAATTCACCAGCAACCTCATCCTCATCATCACGTCCAGCAATCATGCCATATACTTGAGAAGCATTCTCATCAGCACTCTCCTCATGATCTGACCAGTTCACCATTGAATCAACAGATAGCAAGGCTTTGGGATCAGCTGGCTTATCTTGTTCCAATTCCTTAATCTTGAATGCAGAGTACCTTGCATTGGATTCCACCTGCTTGCCAGTACACTCCCTAGCAAAATGACCCAATTGAGAACACTTATAGCATCTGACCTTCTTCTTATCAAACCTAGCAGCATCCCTGTTGTTAAAATTCATCTTCCTTCCAGCCTTCTTTTCAAATCTGTTAACTCTAACAGATAACATTGCCATTTGTCGTTTGATGTCCAATTCCTCCAAATCCAGTTTTCTAATCTGATCAAAATTTTCATAAATTATCTGCTGATCACTTTCAGCAACAAAGGAATGGAGAACATCTTCCATTACACTACTAGAGTTAAAATGTGAAACATTGGAACCTGGTGATGCAGATATGTATGAAGATGATTGTTTCGAAGTTTTATCATATGACATCTTGTTATTACCACTAGTTGTGCTAACAAAGGCTGAGTGAGATGGAGTTGCACTGTGATTTGATTTATAGCTTAAGCCTCCTTTGATATCAATCTCAAGAGACTTAAGCTTGTTATAAAGGTCATCAAAGTTCAGATAGTCTAGACCACCCTTTGCTTTAAGAGTGATAGCTACCTATGACCAAGAGGAAGGCAAGGCTCTAAGGAATTTGATATTACAATCTTCATTGTCTGGTTTTGCTTGAAGCTGATTGAGTTGACTCAATATTTTCTTAAACCTGTCATATCCCTTATGCAAGGTTGCAAAAATCGCTAGGCGCTCCCGGAGCGGTCGGGTAGCGCCTAGCGATTAATCAGTTATGCGGGGATTAATCGAGGATTAATCGGATTAGATTTTTTATATACAAAATTATAATTTTAGATATAATATATTAATATGTATAAGATAAGCATGGTTATTTTAAAGTCATCTGAAACATTCAAATACTTTCAATGTGATCCGAATTTTTGCATTATTTTTCCGAATTTTTGACATGAAATTAATTTGATTTTTTCTTGATTTTCCCCATTGTTGTACCGATTGTTGACATCGATTTTGATCCGATTAATCCGATTTTTGGCCATTTTTTTGACCGAAATTTTTTACCAGACGAGATTTTGAACTATGGAACCGATAGATTAAAATCAGGGACGCTTAAATGGCTCGAGTATCGCGCCTAGCCGAGTCCGATTATGAGGCCGCCTAGCCGATTTTTGCAACAGACTGACTTATTTGCAGTACCATTCATCTTCAGAGACCCAAATCTAGGAAATTCATGTACTTCAGCATGTGATGTATTAATTCCTCGATTTCTGAGAGATTCTTCATTACCTCCAAGAATCTGGCTTTGTTCGGCCAACCAGATATCCTTTCCCACTCAATTCCATCAACCCCTACCCTCACCCAATTCCCCCAACCCCTCTTCCCCCCACCCCCCCCCCCACCGCAATCCCCCCCCCCAACAATCCCCCCCCCCCATCTCCCCTGCCCCTTAAACACCCCACTTCCCCCATACACATCACACTTCTTCTCTCTTGAAAGCACATTTTCTTGCATCATCCAAGTGATATGTAAAAAAAAAGAGAAATGAATAAAAATAAAAAAAAAAAGAAAATGTCATCCATGTGATCATCAGGGAGAGACGTGTGAAGACAATAAGGTCCTTGCTTTGGTCTCTTTTCTGAACAATAAATCTGTTCTTCAGCAGAGAGCAGGAGGAAGATGATGATGTTTACCCTTTGGATCTCTTCCAACTAGTTCTTTTTATGTTCTCCATATCTAGAGACAACATTCCTTGTAAATAGGTGATCATTGTTCATCGATCCAGAGTACTCTATGCGTGTATGGCCCACGGGTGTATATTATTCTCTCTAATGTAAGGAAATTTTTGCATTGTTTGTTAGAGAGATAGTTGTGATTGTATGATAATATTGTTGGACTTATGTTGTTGGTTTTTTGTCAGGATGAGATTTTGTAGATTCATCAGTGAGGATGAAGTCATTGTTAAGGCTTTTGAGATGGTTATCTGAAATTGTTTTGGAAAAAGGTTATATTACTTTTACATAGACTTCTTCACCAGGCTATGATGACCAATTTGTTGTATAAGTCAAGTCCTAGAACTAGATCTTTGAGCCCTTTAGGTGTGGTAGAAGTACATAGGTATCACGTAAGCAAACTGACAGGAGAGACTTAACAATGTAAACTAGAAAGTTTATGCGGAATGAATAAACATTAGGTTAAAGAAGAATAATCTAAATAACAATAATCCTCTATGGATCTATATTACTATTAAGAAAAGTGTTTTCAAGATGTGTACAACCATTTCCAGTTTGCTTCTTATATACTAGAGAAACCCTAATTCGCGTAGAGATACGGTGAGAAGTTTGTGCATTTATCACTTCCTAATATATCTCATGCATATCTCTTATTCTCAACTAACTACTAAATATACGGGTATGACTATTACTACTGAACAAATGAACTATGCGACCAGAAGGAACACCATTGTACTAACAACAGGAACGATATAATAACTCTACCAGCAGGAACTACATACCTGCCAGCAGGAACTATAAATGTTCTACCAAAAGAAATACTAACTATTACAAAATTAATAATTCCTAACACATATCTGGGGTATGGATACGGCGTATCGACTTCTTGTGCAGTTTTAGGTTTTTTATTTCGAGTCTAACTAAACGAATACACGGAGATAGAATTGCATTTGTTTTCTGAGAATTTATACAAGAAAGAAATATCGACGAATATTGGTGGAGAATTTAAATATCTAGAGATCTTGAAGTGTTGGAGTCTTGAAATTTCAAAGCGGTTGTTCAACACGCAATCTTGCTCATAAACGCAACTTAAAGAATCTACCGAGCAAATATCAGGGGAGTTTCTCATTCTAATTCTTTTTAAATTCCCGTATTTAATGTTTTATATATACAACGAGGACGTTGTATAATTCAAGTAGGGGGATGGAATTAGAATGTTTACTTGTCCTAATTTTCACACTAAAATGCTTAAATTATGCTCAAATTTAAAATTATTTCAAGCATACTTTTGTGAAATTACATGTTACATAACCCGCACATAATAACCCTTGTTAGATATGATGAGGATTTAACCTTTCTGTTTCCAAATGTTTACCCAAATTCCACAAAATATGAGTGTGCCGGTGATGTTGTAGACTTTAGAACTTGGCTTGGTATATCACTCGAGACCGCAATGATAAGTACTATGGATTTAGATGGAGTAACTTGTTTAAATTGGTAAATTTTAGGATTACACCCAAATCGCCTTTACATGTTGCTTATTAACTAACTACACCGGTTAGTTAACCTCCCGTTTAAACCCTTTTCCACTCTCATCTTTAGAGTGATGATCCATTAGAACAACCCGTAGAGCCAATCCTTTAGGAATTTACACCAACTATTTGTTTTGTTACACCCTTACACCTTAACCTACCCTGTTAGATTAAGTTTAATTTACAGTTGCTAGTTGCTTAAAGTGTAAAGTTTGTATTTCCCGAGTCTTGTGTCATTTTCTATCTTTGGTGCGGTTGGAAATTTTCACATTGCAAATGGGAATGTATATTAGTAGTCAAAACTCATGTGATTTTACTGCCGTCATAATTATTGATGAAACCGAAGGACAAAGAACTACCGAATGAATTATCCGGAATTATTATGATCGTGAAGATGGTGAAACTACACCAAGATTTGTAGAATAGTTAGCAAAAAAATCGAAAAAATGAGAAAAATACAAAAAAAGAAATAAAGTTTGAAGATAATCGTTTTGCAATTACCGAAGGAATTATACGAATGATCAATTATTCGTTGATACGTCTAAAAAATCAATGATGTAGAGTATTGTACAAAGTGGAAGATATCGCCACTTGCCTTGTAGAGTATGTAAAGTTTTGGGATGATTGGGAAGTTGATTGTTATGGGAACGCCAACTTAGGTTGTTGTTTTTGATGTATGATCAAGACGTTGTAAATAGTTGTGTCTTCGTCATGGTAATGGTCGAGAAAAAAGTGCCTAGCAACTTGTATCTTAAGTCTGAATCTATTTGTTTCTTGATTTTTATTAACAACAATTTACTTCCCTCTCACCTGATGATTAGCCGCTAGTTTTACGCGAACGAGGATTCATACGAACATGGATGTCTATTCCGTCGTTACGGCCATGTATGCATGTCTTGTATCTCGTTGGTTTACGGCTTTTGGTGAAAGTTAGAAGATTCCTACCCTATATCATTCTTCATCCTAACCGTTGGTTAAATTCGAATGGGGATGTGATCGAACACACATGTCTATCCCGGTGTTCCGGGTGTGTATGTGTGCTTTAGCTGCCTTGTTGGAGTGGTACTTCTGGTGAAAGATTGTAGAATGATCAATGGTTACCTTTATAAACTTGTTACTCCTTAGCTTTAGCGGTGGAGATGTGTATCCTTGCCAAGCTTATGATAGAATACTCGTCACGACCGAGCAATTGAGCCTATTAGTTACATGTTACCGCATAGATTAGTTGATTGATTTGAGTGTTTTCATCTTCTTATTTTGTGAGGTGTTTGGTTGTGTACTTGTAATAGATCGAATAAGTGCTTTAAAGGAAAATATCCTTAGGGATACATTTTTATAAACTTTTAAAGGCTACTTGAGGACAAGTAGGATTCAAGTGGGGAGATATTTGATGACATCAAATAAGGTCTATTTTATATCATCATTTGTCCCATGTTATTAACCTATTTTGTATAGTTATTGCAAAGAATTGTTACTTAAAAGTTTATATTTGAGAATTGCAGTAATTATAGAGTAATTGGTAAAAGTTAGCAAAAGGCATGCATTCTAGAGCTTAAATGAAGATATTTTGAAGATTACTATTCTAAAGACCAATACGCCGTATCCATCAATGTAACACCCCCAAACTACGATACGTAGCGGAATACCACTATTGGGGTGCTACTTCACAATACATGCACATGAGTCCCAGTAAACGTTCAAAGATATGTTTAAAAGCACAATTTCATTTATTAGAAAGATCAGAGTTACATAGGTCCCAAAAGAAGTAGATAATTCCACTTTTACAAGTCTTAATACGACTTTTCATTTCTAAAACATTGTTTTTATCAAACGACACTATTCACCAAAACATCGTCCTTGGTATCCGCGTTCCGTCCCATCCAAGCCATCCACAGCAACTAACCTGAGATACATGCTTAAAAACGTCAACAAAACGTTGAGTGAATTCATAGAGTTTACAAATAACAGTTAGAACGCATATTTGGTTCAACAAAACATATAACATCGCTCGTAAGCCAAGTTATATAAATATCGATTTCCAACTAAATGAGCCCATGTACCGAAACTTAACACATTCATCCCGTAGGACAAATTATGTCCGAGAAGTATGCCACTTCTCTTAATACTAACTACAAAATGTCCGTTTGACAGGGTGGTCACAACTGATTCAAACCCCGGACAGGGTTGTCAAACCCAATAGATCTATTTAATGCCTTAGCGTTCGCCAACAACAAGGTAACTAACGGTCACACAGAAAAAGGCATATACTCAATAGTGAATGGAATCATACTTAGCATCAAAACATATTGCGTTCTCATTTTATAAAACAGCAAGTATCCCATTTGCGGGTTTAAAAACATTTAAAACACTTAAAAGCGATGCTATGAACTCACCTCGATCGGAGACGGCGATCAAATAGTCGAAGCAATCCACGGAAAATCAATCAACACGATCACGTCTTATAAATTACGTCGCTTAATTGTAATATACTCGTACTATAATTAACGATGTGTACATCGTATCAACATAATCATATACATATATAGAGTGGGGATCCAGTGAGAAGTAAATTAAAATAAGAAGTGGTGAGAAGTGACTAAAACCACCCATTTCAGATGCAACAACTTGCATTAGATGCATTTATATCCATTTAGATGCATCATTTCGAGTTTCAAAAGTTAATTTAATGTGTAGATGGTGCAAATTGATTTTCATGATTTCGCCACATGCAGAGGAACAACAAAAAGGAGAAATCATGAAATGCATCTAATATACGTATATGCATCTATATAAATGCTAGAAAACACATTTTGAGGCATTATAATGCATCTAAGATTATAGAGATGCATCTAATTTAAGTCGGCGCATCTCGGATATGCGATTATAGTTACTTTTTATCCTTCTTATTTTAAGAAAACTTCTCATTTGATCCTAACTCTACACACACACACACACACACACACACACACACACACACATATATATATATATATATAGAATCCGGATCGATTGAGAAGGTTTTTATTTTGAGAAGATTGAGAAGGTTTTCAAAAATGATAGATTTTTAACTTTGTTTCAGCCTTTTCAAGCGTAAAACTCATTTTAATGTGATTATAATAAAAAATGTGTAAAAAAAATTCGAATCAATGTTAAAAAATCTCTCGATTTTGCGATATAAGTACAATACTGAATCATCTATACAAATTTAATGAACCATCACCATAACTCGATTTTAACAATGATTTGTGAATCAAATTTGTGATTTATAGTTTTGATTCACTATAAAAAGATGTTTACTTGTGAATCAAATAAAAAAATATGAATCAATTTGCTCAAACGTAGATTTCTCAATCTTTTCAAAATAAAAACATTCTTAATGAAACCAAAGCCTATATATATATATATATATACACACACACACATACACATATATACACACACACACACACACACACACACATATATATTTATATATATATATATATATATATATATATATATATATATACATGTGATGAGAAATCTTCTTGCGCCTTAGATCCCAAAACCCCACAATATTATGTTACGATCATTCTTTCATTTATGTCACACGTCACTTAATTGAAGACTTTCTATTTTAGGAAAGTTACTATTTTCGGAAAGTTACCACTTTTAGTAAGTATCGCTTTTAATTATGCTTATATTAATATTTAGTCATCTCGTCGAACCATCGACGTTCATTTTGATTATTAATTACTCATACCGGGATTACGTCCAGTATATTACAAAAAGTTACTATTTTTAAAATCAATCTCCCTTGTTTGCAACAATCGTTAAATCTAAGTTATTGTACTAATAGTAATAATAGCGTTTAATTACTTTCACGACATCCGACAAGTTTAGTATTAACCCGTTGACTTTCTAAAGTCAACGTTGAACTTTTATTGACTTTGACTTTATGTATATGTAAATGCTTAAATCTGACCCGCTTCAAACGACCCATTATATCACATTTTCACGCATTGGACTCAAAAGAGATTTTATGTAAAACGACATTCCGGACAATTTTTTAGTTTTAGTCGAGACCAAGAACTTGACAGAAAATGACCAAAATGCCCCTGCAAGTTTTTGCAGGAACTTTGACTTTTTTAATAAAAACACAGACTTTGACCTTAGGTTTTGACCCGTTATTACTTGATTTTAAGATCAGCGAGCCTCGCGGCAAAGTAAAACATCATTCTGAGCAACTTTCGTTTTTCGCCGAAAGGCCCAAACGGACTCGAAAGTGCTCAAAACGAGCGTTTAAATTTCTGACAGCAACCATTATTTTCTCAATATGCTGAATTTTTATACAAAAATATACATCTCGTTTTAGCTCTAGTTTCTTCGTTATTAGGGGTTAGAAGCTTCGTTTTATATCAAAACGATCGTCTAGGAAAGAGTTATTTTATTTTTTAGTCCAAAATCAGATTTCATAAAATCTCGACTCTCGTTTATCGTGCCAAACTTTCTGCACAAAATCTACTTGTTACAAACCACTCCAAAATCCGTTTTTGACCCAAAAGCTCATCTAAAATACATCTAATATGACCTATAATTTATACTTAACCCACTCAATCATTTTATAACATCGATTAACTAATCGGCACAAGATCTAGACGATTTCATCACACGCAAACAAAAATCAAATCAAACGAACAAAACAAACGAGATAATCGTAAAAGGGTGCTCACAATGCTTTGCGGAGCAAGATCGAAAAATAAAAGTGTCGGGTCGTCCTCCTTGTGTCTTAGCCGCGGATCAAAACCCAACCAAACCAAACTCAAATCAACCCAATATGTCTTGGATTAATCTAGACCTAACTAATCCAATAATAAGATCAAACCCAATTTAAATAAACCCACACCCTCTTTGGGTGTTTGCTCGGTTCGAACCGACGACAACAAACCAAAACCAAACGCAACCTTTTTTTTCAAACCAAACTCCCTCCAATATTCATTTAGTCCCTTTTTCTATAACCCAAATCAACCAAATAAATAACAAATCGATTGACCACACCCTTGTGTGTCTCTCCCTTGGTTCGAACCTATAACCAAACCCGAAACCCTCTTGCTTTAACCAAAACTCGAACTTACACAAAATCTTATTGCATGTCCCTTTTTATTGCATGGATGATTAGGTTAGGACCACCTAAACAATATTTGATAGGTAGAAAAATCAAAATACCAAAGGGTGCTTGTTTGTGTGCTCGGCCGAACAAAAAGAGAGGGAAGGGAACAAGAACTCAACTAGCACTTGGTTCTAAGATATTTGGATATGTTGGCAAGATCAAAACATAAAAATGGTGAGGGTGTGTGGGTGATGGTACTCGGCCGAACCACAAGGCAAAGAGGGAGAGAGCAAAGTTTTAACTAGGTGTTCAAATATATGTGTGTAAGACATTTATCCAAGATGAGAAGCAATAATATCATCATTACTTGCATGCATAGGAAATCAAAATTTGTTGAGTGTGTTGGGCACCCTAGGCGTCGGCTAGGGTGACTAGAAAATCATCATGCTATATTTTTTTTCTTTTTATCAACTAGTAAAAATCTTGTGTAATGTTTAAATAAAATGTAACTTGACACAATTTAAATAAAATTTATACATTAAACGCGAACTTTGGCCAAAGACAAGGTACAAAGACGACAAGGTTCAAAAATAATAATTTATGGTCAGGAAAATAATAACGAAGTGCGTAGCAGATTTTCATGATGCTCAAAACGGTTAACGAATGCGCAATCAAACGGTGACTCGCGAAATGTCAAAAATAAAAATTTCAAATATCCGTTCGTAATAAAATACGAAAATAACTATTTATGACAAATAAAAATTTAAATGTCGACGTTCGCTTACGAAAACTTGTAAAATAATAATAATGACGTCGAACTCGCGATCGTCATACGCGTCGTGAAACTCGGGTTGTTACATTCCACCCACCTTAAAGGAGCGCTATCCTGGTGCTCATCCTTTCTTACTCGCCTTGGTTTCTCTTACGGTAAGACGGCTTCCTCATTGTCGTATCGCCTCACATGCTCGAACGCACAAATTACTCGATATAATACTCGCTCCGACTATTCCGGATGGATAGTCAACAAAATAAATGGTAAGTTATACCAGAAAAATCAAAAATATAATTACAATCGCTCTTATTACAAGAGACAAAATATGCCACAGAATACATAATGGAAAACGTAAATCCTGTCGTTATTAAACGAAAGACTTTAGACGAAAGATCAAACCAAATCTTAGTTTGGTGATCATTACAACAAAATAAAACGCACACCGTTATATAAACTAAAACATGTGTCGCTAACTAAAACCAAAACAAACGTTAAAAATCAAAACCAAAATACCCATCAATATTCAAAACCAAAATACTCTTCAATATCCAAAACCAAAACATACATCGCCCTCCCGGTCTCATTCAATGATGCACCACCGGTTGCGAAAATGGTCTAGAGTACATACAACCTCATCAAATGCATTATAGCAGAAAAATCATATATTTAATTAAGCATATAATTGTCTATTAGTCATTTTAAAATGACTTTATATTTCTACCTAACTAATCATCACGTTTAGCAACATTCATGCTTGCTTTTTATAAGTTTTAGCAAAATAACTATGCTCACTTATTGAAAAGCCTCAGGAATGGTCATGCTTATCACGCGGTCCATACCCAACCGATCAGATCAATTATTATACCGAGCTTGCCGAATGGCCATGCTTCTTGGTAATGATCTCGACCAATTCACGGTTAGATTTTGGCCAACCATAGTCAAGCTTGCGAGTTGACAACCCACAATTGTCAATGGATTATTAGGCTTGCGTACCTCTCAAATCAACCTTCATTTGGGTAAGTATACCCATACACTCGCGTCCTAAGCCATATCACGGCAACACAAAAGAGTTCCAAACACTTACTACCATTCAAGAGCACATAGCACATAAGACACCTAATGCACATAATTCGGCGGCGATAATTCCGCTAGAAAACACACATATTGTCGAAAGACAAGTTGAAAACAATCAAGAAAACAATTGAGCATCATGGGATCGTTGCTCATTCAACGAAAATCAAAACTCTAACATTTCCAGATGGCGACTAGCACAATCGGCTCGGTCCTAACACACCGCCTCAATTCCTAGATGACTCAACTAATCAAGTTGAGGCAGCTACGCACATTCCTAATTTAATACCGTTCGACTTAAGGCGTTAGCTACTTCGATCGTTCCTCCAGGATGGAAACGGATGTTACCATTCGGCTAGAATCTCCAATCTTTTCGCTTTTTCATACGCACACAAAGTCGTTACGTCAAGGAGTAAGGATCACTAACCTTAAGTCAGGTGTCGCTTAGTGCCTTATTCTAATCTTCGACGACATCAGGTTTACTTACAACTATACTACCACTACATTCCATATCGAGGAAAGAAGTCTTCTTTACGACCATCAGTTGATACATCAAAGGCAACATACTTCCAATGTAGGAGAAGTCTTCTCCATTTCTCATTTTCCACCTAGAAACTAACCCTTCAGCTTCCACCTACCTTAGGAATCTTTACATCTCCAAGATGATCCCTTCTCGGTGTCGGTATCAGGTTCACACCCTTGGTAGCTCAATTCTACCATCGCTTACTAGCACACCGACTATACTTGGTCTTGACACGTCTTCATAACAACCACCGGTCTTCATCACTACTAGCAAATTTTTCACTCCTTTCTAGACACGTTCGTTCCGAACAATACCGTATGCATTTTCTTTTTGGGACTACTTGGTCATAATGACTCGCATGAGACTCTCTCAATGCAATCAATGGGAGTAGGGTTACTTGCATAAAATCCGTAGTAGGGTAAAAATATTTTCTTCTTCCGGAAGCTTGACCCAAACATTTATCTCAATTATCCAGTGTTTTAATGGTGACGATTTTCCCGACATAGCGTGGTTCTTCCTAAATTATGCATAGTTGATCAGGTTATGCATAATTGGGGACCAAACGACATCATGTCCATCCTCGTCAAAAACGTTTCTTTTTCATACGCTACACGTGTAAGTTAATCCCAAGAAAATTTTCAAAGAGTAAAAATCTACTATTTCAAAAGAAAGGAAAGAGGATAGCATCATCCTCCATTCTTATTATTTGAAGAGAAGGAAATTTATTTACACACATATCGTTTCGTTTTATTATAAAAATATTATTATTATATTATTTTTTTGTAAGGAAAATTTATTTGACACCATAGGGTCAGTTTTTGAAATTTGATAACACATTTTTTTTGTTCACACAAACAATTTATACAACATAGTCAATATGATTCGCGCAACGACATTTGTTCAACACACAAACTTGTTATTGCAATTCATAGTTTTAAAATTATCAATTCACAACACATCATTGAATACAGTTTGGCAATGATCACAGCAAGTTTCAAAAATAATACCCACTCATGGATAATGCAAGCAAGTAAGTATCACACGCGGGCAAAAGATCCACCAGCTGGAATCATTCCACTCTCGTGATTAAGTCAATCTGGCAACAGTGCCACTCAAAACGTCAACATCCACAATCATACAAACCCATAATCAAGGATAATCATAATCTCATAACCATAATAATACATCAATGCTGGGGGTAGTACACGTACAACCAAAATCCCCCAAAAGTTACAAATCTCCGGTTGCAAGACCGATACATCCAATCATGATGAGTTTAAGTTTATAATACAAGAACCCTAAGATATCCGAATGGCTGCGGTGTTTACAAAAACAAAATACACCCGGCAGCGTGACCTCACTAACTGACACTAGCAGTTTAGTGGCTATACAATGGTCATAACCAAATCTAAAAATCAAAATAAAATACTAATAGGACTACTAGGGTCCTTGTGGTCTTTTCTCCAATGCTGCAATCCGTCTATCCAATCCTAAAATACACTCCATCAATGAACTCTCTCGGTTGCTCATCTCCGAGACTATAGTCTACAGCTGCTGGATCTACGTGTCTCTCTGCTGCACTGCTATCTGCAAGGCCTGTACTTGCTGAGTCAACTCAGCAATCGTCTCATCTCTTTGGGCCACAGTCTGCTGAACCAACTCGACCTGAGCACCAACCTGCTCCACTCTATCTACAGCCTAAATCATTTGGGACGCCATCACCTGCATCTGTCCCTCCACCGCAGAAACCCTGAGGCCCATCTCCCCAATGGTAACACCGTGTGCTACTTCTGCATCACTCACCTGGATTACCTTTTTCACAAGTTGGCCGTATCCATACTCTAGGTTACCCAAGTGGGTACTCAAGTCATCAATCATCGATGGAGGTATAGGAAGTCCAAGTACTGAGAGGGGAAAAGATGATCTCCCATCAGCAACAGTGGATGGTCCTCCAACCTCGTAAACACTCGGTGGGGGTATAAACGGTACCGGAGGTTGTGTGACAGGAGCCATCAACCACTCCTCGTTCACCTCCTAAACCTCTTCCTTATCCCCGAAATCATCATCCTTGAAATTGTCGTCCTTACCAAACAATGCAGCCAGGTCCTCCTCCATATCCACCACTGGAGCATCCATCTGCCCCTCCGCTATATCAACTACGGGAGCGATCACCTGCTCCTCCTCTGCCTCAACTACTGGCTCAACAACCTCCTTAATAGCAGGTACGACCATCTGCTCGTTTACCATATCTTCAAGCTCTCCCAGTAAGTAGTCATCCGCCTCAAGCCACCTATTATTGTTGTTCAGGTTACCAGCATACCCTGGTAATGATCCAGGTGCGAAGAAATCATAAGCAGGATGTGGCTCATCCATAAGGAAGTCAAATACGCGATTAGGTGACAATGGTTCGCCCATGATACTACAAAGGAAAAGGAAAATTTGTCATACTTATTTTTAACCATGTGTAAAAATTATACTCTCCGCATATCAGGATGGTTTTATGATATTGCATCAAATGCATAAGGAAATAAAAAAATTAGCGAGGTGCGAATACCGAGTTATATATATAGCCATACATCATAGAACGGATGCCGAATATATATATATATATATATATATATATATATATATAATATATATATTTGATATATATATATATATATTTATATATATATATATGATATTAATATATATATATATATTATATATATTTTACAAATTACTTATATCATGTGTATCTACTTGTTACGCACATAATATACAATCAATATACCACTAAGGCTTCTAAGGGTCAGGAGAACATCACGCACGCGGATATCGAACATCGGTGTGAAAGACTCTGTTGAATCTTTTCTGGACAAACAGTTGTAGTCTAGTTTTGTAAAACGACTTATTTCACTACAACTCATGCTCTGATATCATTATGTACCCCCCAATACTACGCTACGCAGTGAGAGTGAAATACACTATTGGGGGTGTCTACTTCACAAATACATGTACACGAGTCCCACAGTAAACTTTCAAAGATACGTTTTTAAAAGCACATTTCATTTATTAGAAAGTTCAGAGTTACATAGGTTCCAAAAA
The DNA here is from genome assembly GCA_026074375.1 of Tanacetum coccineum. Classification (NCBI taxonomy): domain Eukaryota; kingdom Viridiplantae; phylum Streptophyta; class Magnoliopsida; order Asterales; family Asteraceae; genus Tanacetum; species Tanacetum coccineum. Next base: position 5,861 of record BQNB010026695.1, on the reverse strand, counting down.
AGACAGTTGAATAATTCCACTTTTCCAAGGTCTTAATACGGACTTTTTTATCAAAACGAACATAATTCACCGAAACATCGTCCTTGATATCGCGTTACGTCCCATCCAAGCCATCCACAAACAATACTAACCGGAGATAACATGCTTAAAAATGTCCAACAAAACTTGAGTATAGTATGAATTCATAGAGTTTATTAATTAACATGTTAGAAACGGCATATTTGGTTCAACAAAACATAAGCTCGCTCGTAAGCCAAGTTATATAATATCGATTTCATTAAATGAGGCACATGTACCGGAAACTTAAACATTCATCCCGTTGAACGAAATTATATTCCGAGATAGTATGCCACTTCTCCTACTACTAAACTACAAATGTTCGTTTGACAGGGTGGTCAAAACTAATTCAACCCGACAGGGTTTGTCAAACCAATAGATCTATTTCATGCATTAGCGTTCGCCAAAACTAAGGCAAAACTAAACGGTCACACAGAAAAAGGCATATATCAGTAGTGAATGGAATAGATTTAGCATCAAAACTATATTGTGTTCTCATTTTTAAAACAGCAAGTATCCCCCTCGCGGGTCTTAAAAAACATTTTTAAAACATTAAAAGCGAGGTATTGATAACTACCTCGATCGAAGATGGCGATAATAGTCAAAGCAATCCACGGAATATCAATGAAACAAGATCACGTACTATTATATTAGTGCTTAATTTTAATATACTCATAATATAATCAACGATGTGTACATATTATCAATATATATTATTGTTATTTTATGATTTATATATACTATTAACATAGATATAATATTATTAGATATAATCTACTATATATATATATACTAATAATCATATCACATATTAGTGTGGACTTCATTTTCAAAACCATTCTTATGTGCGAGAAGAGAACTGAATCAAGACCACCAAAAACATGCCATATTAGTTGTTAATGAGATATTTGCTGCACGCCTTCACATGATCTAATAGTATTTTTGCACATAAGTTCTAACCCCATACCATAACCCCTTTAAACACACACCAATATTTATCAACCATCAACTTTATAATGCACCTTGGTAACTACAAAAAAAATGTTTGTGGTGCTGATTTGGATAGGTTGGTTGTTTTGGTATCTTATAAGTCGTGCACACACATATTTTGCCGTGGTAAACCCCCCCCCCCCCCCCCCCCCCCCCCCCCCCCCCCCTGTAAGGTTTTTGTGAAAGAAGAGGAAAGAGTTCATGATGTACTGAAGAACATAGTTGGATTCTTACGATTAATTGAATGATTTTCATTGAATTTTTTTATTTTTAAAAGCATGCATGTTATGTTTTTTGTGGGTCTGTCAGTTCTAGCACTAAGTATGGTTCTGAAAGGAAAGTCCCCTATATATATATATAATATAGATATATATATTATTATATATTATATATTATTATTTATATTTATATATAGTATATAGAGGGGACCAATACAAAACACTTTTTTGTACAGAACCTGCAGAACCATTTGGGACCATAGAATTTTAGTATATATTATATGTTTTTTCTTAATTCAAAAGGGGTATAATAGTCAATTCATATTTTAATATTTCTTTTTGAATTTTTTAATTTATATAAAATGGTTTTTTTATTTCTTAATTTTCGGAATTATTTTTTTTTTAAATTTATATTTTTTTTAAAAAATTAATTTTTTTTTAAATTTATACTTTTTAATGGTGCAAATATGTTTTTTTGATATTGATAAATTTACGATGTTTCTTGGTAAAAAATAAACAAGTGCGTATATGTTTTTTTTTTGTAAATTTACTTACATTTTTTTTGGTCCCCTTGTTTAGCTATGAACTTTTTTTTGGTCTTAAATAGCTATTGCATATATTGTTTCAATGTACATTATCTTCGAATATATTTATGAAAAACCTTGACATGTGCATTAAAGTTATAACGAAGCAAAAACATAATACATACACAAAATTTGATATCACATCAAATACAATACAAATACAAATATATATGGTTAAATATAGATGTGTAATTCAAAAAATGTATGCACTCTTCGAAGAACATATGAGTACCCTTTCAAAAACATACGTGCACGCATTTTCTTATAAGTCTTGAATGTCATAATCATCTTCGTAAATCCTGATAAAAATATATAACAATTAGTAAAGCGTGTATGCACGTCGAGAACATATGTGCACAACTTCTAAAAATACAAGTACATATATGTATGCATGCCGAGAACATATGTGCACGGCGAGAACGTCTTCATCATATATCGTTGCCATCCTCACATAAACAAGTATATAAGAGTAAAAAAGAAAAAAGAGAGTGTGTTAATTCATACGTACCAAGTTTGATGTTTTCCACTACGAGTCAAAACATTGAAGCATAAGCTAATCAATCACCTTTGAAAGTTACCATCAGAACCATAAGCCAAAACAAATACCCACTAAAAGTTTGAGAGGTAAAAAGAGTGAAGTTAACAAGAAGTTCTTGACTCACCCATGTCATAGTCACGTTTTTCATGATTCAAGAAAAACTGAAGCATATATGCACATCTTCGAGAACATATATGCACATCTTCAAGAACACTTATGCACATGATCTGAAAAAGTAAAGTAAAAAAAAGCAGGGTTATATGCTACTCAAAAAGCGTTGCATGTAAAATTGCAATGTATATGAGCTCCTTTACTAATTACTCCAACTGAAAAAGTAAAGTAAAAAAAATAAATCCTAATTACTTATTGGTATATAACCAATCAGCTTTCCAAAACACAAACGTGACACCCATTGGATTACATCATATCATTTATCTTTTCATCACAGTAACATATTTGATTCGAGGAACTTTTTATAAAAATTAGATAACCACGAGACTAAACAAATGACGAAAGATATGCCTCTGATTAAAAAAAGAAAAACATATACAATAAGAAAAACAAGACAACAAAGACCAAAAACTAAATAGACGTGTACAACATGAGACATGGGAATGACAAAGACAGCTCCTACACTAGGCACAAAATTGAAAACAATGATACAAACATAGACCATTAAGGATTATCTTGCTATTTCTAGTGGGATACCAAAAGATATGAAAACAAGGCAAAAATATATTTGACACTTAACAATAGAAAATGAGTACTAGTAGATAACAATGCGAAGTCCATTTGGAACCGACGAGATACACCACACCAAAACACCACAAACGTTACAACTTATTCAAACAAAGCATTCAAACAAAGCATCCAATTCCATAAACCTACTCTATGCTCATTTAACACTCGTTAGATATCTTTATAAATTTGAAAATGAGAAAACCAGCAGAAATGGGAGTCGGCTATATTTCTCATTTAAAAAAAAACTAAACGAACATCTTATAAATCGAACATGAAATTAAATTAGTATTTAATGCTAACTTGTGCACCCTTTGTATTATTGTTATGAATCAAAGCTTTAAAGGTAAAAAAATGAAGTCCACCATTACTGTCACATTCTAACTTTGAACCCAAATTCAGTCGCTAACCTCTTTACTGTTAATTGTAATACATATTTGACCCTTTTACCAACAATGATTGACACCTAAATATTTATATACTTAAAAAAGTCAACATCTCATTGTTCTAAGAAACACTTACATAAATCGTATTCCACCTTCTAAATATACATATATCATATTTAGAAATTATATTTCGCTTACAGAAATCAAATTTATATTTTAAGAAAAGTCAACATCTCAATGAAAACACATAGAATTACCCAGATCGAAAGCCATATTTTTCAGATTGCAACTAAATTAAAAAAAATCATTTTATAGTAAAAAAAGCAAAAAAACTTAATCATATATAAAAAACTTACAACATTTAAAAGTGTACCTTGGATAAAGATTTAATCAGCCTTATATGTGATATAAGTGGCAACATGATCCGTCCTCTTTGTGTCACATAAAATTGATTTGCAACAAGATATGGTGTTTTCGTTGTTGGTTGCTCAGATTTGGGACGGGTAGTGGTGGTGATAAGGAGGGTGCGGCTAGGGTTTGAGGTGAGGAAGAAAGAGATAAAAACTGAAAATGAGATTTAGAAAACTGAATATATGAAGTGAGAGAGAATGGATTATACAGTTTAAAATTCTATTAATGTGTAATACCCATAATACCCTTTCAGTCTTTTGTTTAATTGAAAAAAGGTATTTCATCTTTTGTCTAATTACAATTTTGGCACTTTTAATCTTAACCTTTAATCAAACAAATCCAATGGCTCAAATTCATTTTAAATGGTTCTGTAAGTTCTGTACAAAAAAGTGGTTCTGCATTGAAAATCCCACTATATATATATATATATATATACACACATTCATACATGTGATGAGAAATCCACTTGCGCCTTAGATCCCAAAACCCCACAACATTGTTATAATTGTCCCTCACGTTTTATCTTATGTGACTTTAATTGAAAACGTTATATTTTCAATAACTTTATATTTTTAGAAAGTTATTATTTTTGGAAAGTTATTGTAAGTTTAAATATCTAAGTATATTTTTAATACTTATCATTTTATTTATATCTATGAAGCTCCATCGTAGAGTGACCGAACTTCCTTGTTCGACTCAACAAATTGAGGCTAACAATCTCCCCCGAAGTGAGGTCTTGAACACAAGAACGAGCTTCCTTTATTGACTCAATAAAATTGAGGCTAACATCACATTTTCACGATTCGGAGTAAAAATAGATTTTATGCGAAACGATATTTCGGACAACCTTTTAGTTTTAAACGAGACTCAAAACTCAACAGAAAAGGACGAAAATGCCCCTGCAAGAATCTGATGTAACTTGTATTTTTAATAAAAACGCAGCAGTTTGACCATCGGTTTTGACCCGCTATATCACGTTTTCGTGCCTTTAACCAAAAAGAGATTTTATAGATAACATCATTCCGGACAACTTTCGTGTTTCGCCGGAAGGCCGAAACGGACTCGAAAGTGCCCAAAATGGCTGTCGAAAATCAGATCAGCAAGCAATTTACTAAACATAGCTGTTTGCAATTTATAAGTTTTTCAAAACTTGTTTTTGCTCTAGTTTATTCGTTATTAGGAGTTAGAAGCTATACCTTATATCAAAACGATCGTCTCGGAAAGCTTTATCAAATTTTACAAAATCTTGTGCCTCGTTTTGCATGTCAAACTTTCTGCTCAGAATGTACTTGTTACAAAGTGTGCCAAAAATCATTTTTGACCCAAAAAGCTCATCTAAAATACATCTAACATGACATATAATTTATACTTAACCCATTTAATCATTTTATAACATTGATTAACTAATCGACGCAAGTTTCGCTTGGATTTCATCACGAATAATATACGAAATCAAATACATAACGAAACAAATGATAAAAGAATACTCACAACAACACACAAGGTGTTGGTTTCGGCCTCCATGTGGTTCGAACCCGCGGAAGAAAAGAACACCAACACGAACCCGACAACTTTTCAATCAAACCAACACTTTCAAAACAATAATCTAACTATTTTAAACACCCATTTAACTCGAAAAGTTTTGAATCGAACCCAAAACCCAACTTCTTCAAAACTTAATGCATGTGGGATTTTATTATATGGAAACGTAAGCCTCAATATAAGGATTAATATTTTGTAACTTGATCGTAATGCATGTCGAAAACAAAAGTGGTAGTGGTGGTTCTTTGTGGTGGCCGGGATTAGGGGTGAAGAGAGGACAAAGGAGAGACATTTTTGTAAAAGAAAAATGTGTATGTATTTAAGCCTTTATTTATAGAAAATTAGTTTGATCATTTGACAAAAATAGTCCCTCCATCTTAAAGTTCTTATATTTTTA
>BQNB010026694.1:17481-47532 GCA_026074375.1 Tanacetum coccineum | reverse complement strand
ATTGTTGTGGATCGTGGGACACGTTCCGTTCCCTTGTTTGTTGTGCTTGACGTCTCAAGACACTAATGGATTGTTAGTGGGGAGCGTGATCGTCTCATTGTTGTGGATCATGGGACACGTTCCGTTCCCTTCTTTGTTGATAGTGAGCGTGATCGTCTCATTGTTGTGGATCGTGGGACATGTTCCGTTCCCTTGTTTGTGATGTTGAACGTGACCGTCTTAACATGGTTTGGTGTGGTTGCATGTTAGCTTGTATGATAGTTCGTTTAATATCCTGTTATGCTATGTTTTATTTATCACAGTAATTGGTTTTAAATGATTGTTATGTGTGTCTTAAACCTATGACTCTCACCAACATTATGTTAACGTTTAAGCATCATTTTCAGGTGAGCACCATGGGAATAAGATAGAGAGAAGTGGCTAGAAAGAGACCGTAGGATGTCATGGAATTTATTGCTTTATTGTCTTGAATTTTGCCTTGTTTGGATTATGGATAATTGTTGCATGTCTTTGTATTGGCGAGAACTTCCGTTCCATCAATAAAGACGCCTTTTGGATTTTGGTTAGTTTTATGGGTATTGTTATGACACTTTGTGTCTATGCTTTACTTATTTATTTCATATAGAATTCTCTGTATAGACGTCATTGTGTTGTGATGATATCCTTTCTCGTTACGCCTCACGTTTCCGCCTTGGCGGGGTGTGACATAAGCCACCTAGTGATTATAGGGATGGTGCAACTATAAGCCGTTTGAAGTATAAAGGTGGTGCAATAATAAACCACCTAGTGAAGAATAGGTTAGCACGCTCTGCAAGATCTCATTATTAGCTAACCCATTATGATGATATGATCAGATTTTTGCATTTAAAGACTTAGACTATGGATGAACAGTAGCCGGTTATGGATACCTTATAGTATATATGACTATTTGTTTAGTGTTTTTATCTTAACACCAATTAAATGTGTATCCCATGTCTATCCTAACCCCTATATCACCCAATAAACCCGTGTTATGTCACCAATGTTGCCTTTAAGAATTGTTTAGACCTTAACTTTAACTGGTGTAGATTTGTGTACTCTCTAAGCTTACGGTAGAATACATACTATGACTACGCAGATGAGCGATCACCCTGGAAATAAACACTTAGACTAGTTGAGAGTTAAGTGATTTTTGATCCCCTTTTTGTGAGGTGTTCAGCTTTGATGTTTCTAGCATAAGTCTTTTATAAATTCATTTCTTTGAGTTAAATTAGAAAAATCTTTTTATAAACTATTCTAACAGGTCTACTTGAGGGTAAGCAAAAGTAAAGTGGGAGATATTTGATGACATCAAATATTTGATACTTTTTAGTGAACGTTATATGGAAATAATTGATGTGGATCAATGGGAATCTAAATTTGTAAATGAAATGAACAAACGATTTCCAATAACCATTCCCAATTCACATCCAAACAACCAATTCTCGATTTCTGATCTCAACTCACATCTAAACAACCAACTACCAGTTTTGATTCCTAAATCACATCCAAATAACCAACTGTCTGTTTTGATTCCTAAATCACAGCAAAGCAACAAGTTTTCAACTTTAGTTGAACCTCCAAAGGCGGCTACAAACTAGACCATATATGGATTTAGAAACTTAACGATGTAGAAGAAAATGGATGTTAATCAATATACAAGGGTTCTAAATGGGTTCGTTTCTTTGATGTCTTTGGGTTTACATGGCTCTGATACCATGTAAAATAATAAAGATAATATATTATTGATTGTGTTTTGTGTGTTTACATAAGATGACTACATATGTATTTATAATAAACATGTAGCTTATTTGTTAAGCAATCACAACCCTAACCCTAATGGACTCAAGCCCACAATTGAGCTTGGTCCACTAAACTAGTCATCTAATACTCCCCCACAGTTTGAACGGGAGACTTTTAAACGGACAAACTGGAACATATGTTGAAAGATGCTTCTAAACATAAAAAAATCCACCCTCAAACGATCATCAACAAAACAAACACTTTTCATATAGAAAAAAATCGTAAAATCATCTAGGGTTAGGGTTTTAAGACTTGTTCCTCATGTTGTTTTCTAATTAAACTTCGATCTAAATCTCTTTGATCCTACTTTCGATCATAATCATGCATCCCAAACAACAACCAGGGTTTAACGTTTATTGTAACCTCGGTAACACTAATGTTAATCAGTTTATCACCGACATGTTAGTTCTTTCTTCTTCTTTTTTTGTCTGTCTTTTTTTTCTTCTAGTTCTTGAATATTTATCGTTACATTGTGTAGTTATTTGTGGGTGTGTGGATGATGTTTTAAATGTGATTTTAGTATAGTTTTTATAAGGTTTAGGTAACAATTTGCTAATTGTATTGAAAGTGTGTTTCATAATTTGTTTGATAGTAACAAAAAACTAGGGTTTTTACTAAAAATAGCATTTTGGTGTGTACGATTAACTTCTTTTTTATATACTAGTGTAATAGTATGACATATAACTAGAGTTTTGCTAAAAATAGCTAGCGTTTTGGGCTGTATAATTAGCTTCTTTTTAAACATATGTGTCATCAGCTCATTGATTCGTGCATAAATAGGTCATCTTGTTACAACCATTGGATTGTTGGCAAGCAACTTTAGCCACAAATTATGCATGTCAATCACTACTCGATACAAATTGAGATGGTACCGAATAATTGTGTAATGAGTTTTTTTGTTTTTTAACGAGTGAAAGCGAGTTGAATTGGTTTTAGGTCGAAATGATCATTACACATATTTTTGTGGTACATAAACTAAAACGTAGGCGATGTACAAATCACTTTCTTTGATTTAGTTAGTGATAAGTGCTTAATTACACATATCTTTTACCTCTAAAAACGAGCTTAAATGACCAAAAACAGACAAAAACTGCCAAATATATGTTTGTTTTGCATTTGTATTGTGCAGAAATGTGATATCATCAACAAATACAGAAAACCAAGCCAAAATGACAAAACTGAGCATGGGCAATCGGAAAAGACTGTGCAAAAACAAGGGGCCAAAGTCCAAAAATGCCAAAAGTCAGAGTCAATACACATAACAACAGCATCAAAACCGAGCCGGAACTGAAAATTACTTTGTACGCAATCTTAACCCCATCTGATGGGTCCGAGAAAACCCAATAGTATAACTATGAAGACTGGAAGATACCAAATTGGGGCCGCGCTCGCCCATCAATCAATTTCAACACAGCCCATGTTTGTGGGGTGCAATGACAATAGACTGTGAAGACTTTGAAAGCCACTCCTAGCCCAAGTTACAGCCAATGCTCATAGCCTTTGTACACACAAAACCCACTTCATAAACCTTATTGGGGCTTGAAAAAGCCAATAACCAAACCCTGAACCTAATGGCTTGAAAAAAAAGCCCAATAACAAGTAGCTTTGTAGCCTAAACCTTATTGGGCCCAGACACACTCAATTGGGCCCAATACAAGCCCACACACCTTATTGGGCCCAGACACACTCAATTGGGCCCAATACAAGCCCACACACCCAATTGGGCCCAATACACAAACCCAAGCCCATTACTGGCCCAATAACCTTTTTAACAAACATATGATTCTTAGGGAACTCGAATTGTCATTATATTAAAAGTGTTTTAAAAAGTAAAAATGATGTCAATAAAACTAAAAATAGGGACTGAAATTGCAATTTTCCAAAACTCTTTATTCTTTTGTTATAAAAACAGAGGGACCATTTTTGCAATTTGCCAAAACCTCTCTTTATTCTTTTGTTATAAAACCAGAGGGGCCATAACTGTCACTTTCCAAACTTTGTTATAACTGAAAAAGGGCTTAAAAAGAAAATGTAAATCAAGAATGAAAAGATGAATGCGGCACATTTTGCTCCCTTCCCCAACACTTCCCTTTTAAACCTCCATAGCTACCCAATCTATGGTTAGCGAAATTCCCATGTAACACAACTCCGTTTACACCCGCCAAATTCTCTTTTAAAACCCTGAACCATAACGGTACTCGAACCGTTTACCGCCAAAACCCAAACCACCCTTTCCCACGTTTTCACTCCCAAACCACCTCCCTAGTACACTCTACAGCTATCCCATACCCTTCCCCACTCCCCATAACCCTTTAAGATTGCCACCTTGGCAATCTTACACAAACCGAGCAACACCAATGGTTGAGATTGTATGAAAAGTAACACAACCATGATCCAAGGGCTAGAAGTGTGGGTATGAGTCTCTACACTCACAACTAACACAATGTGAAGACCAAAGAAAGTCTTTGGACTTATATAATAGGAAGAAACACAGCCGAAGACCAACACACCCTGTTTTTAGTTTAAAATGCTTTAATTAAGTCTTTCTTTTTGCATTATTTGTAATTTAGTTCTTTTTAAAAGTTTATGTTGTAAGTTCTTTAATGTTAATGAAAAGTTAAGAATTTTACTTTGAAAAATTGCAAGTGACCACTGTGTAAATTTAAAGCTTCATATTAGCTCTTTAAACCTGTTAAACTTGTATAAGAATGTGTCAAAATGGTTAAACATTACTTATAATCACCTTTCTCAGCCTTCCCTTAACTAAAAATCAGTAAAAAACGTTTTTTATAAATTAAGGGGGTGTTTGGTTTAACATGCAAAATGGGTCATATGGGGGTTATCATGGGTTGTAACCACTCAGCCAACTTTGGCTGAGTGTGTGGGGTTTATTAAGCCACTTTAATCACAATTTTTGGTTTGAAAATAAGTTTTTAAGTGCCTTTTATATTCTGTCAAAATTTAAATAAGCCAAAGTGACCTTAAGGGCTTAAGCTGTTGAAACAGCTTAAGCACCTCATTTCTTGTGTTGTTGGAGTTACAAAAAGCCAAAAAGAAAGACCCCTTGTTGCTGTCCCTTTTACCTTGACAATATAAGTCAAAGTTTGGCTTTGCATTTTTTAAAAGAACCCTCAATTTTAAGCTACAATATCAGCAGCTTATATTGTTTTCTAGACCCTCATTCTTTGAAAATAAGCTCATTTGCCTCCCTTTTTAATCTGTTTATGGTTGGTTTTGGGTAAAAAGCACATTTGTGCTTATTTTCATAAGCCAAAAAAGCCCTTAAGCTCACTGCCTAGCCTCCCCTGGTGCTGAACACCTAAATTCAGCCCCACTTTTCTAGCTTATTTAATACTAAGCCCTAGGTTCTTAGTGTTTTTCCTTATAGCTTGTAGGTAGTTCTAGTAGGTTTAGCAGCTTATTTAATTTAGATTGCTTATTAGATTAGCTTATTATAGGCTTAAAGTAGGCCTTTTTCTGTTTTTTTAAACTGTCATTTTAAGCTTAATAATATTTCAGCTTATCTTAAGGCTTATTAGGAAGCCATAGTTTAATTTTAGGACTCCCCTCTCCTATTTATCTGCTCCCAATAAGTTATAGCTTATCTAGTTAGCTTAAATCCCCAAAAGAAAGAAAAATAAGCCCATAAGCCATATAAGCCTGCTGTGACCAAAAGCTTAAATTTCTGGCTTATTTAGTGAGATTTAGACTAAGTGCTTATTATGAAAATTGTTCCCCTTAAGCCCTTTAACAAGTTTGCTTTTATAGCTTTTTGATAATAAGCACTTTGGACCCTTTTTGTAATCGGGTTGGTGTGCAGGGACCAATTGTGTAATTTTCTATTTTATAGTTAGTATTGTTAGTCCCTGTGGTTAACTACCCTATTGCCCCGTTAGTCCTTATGTCCCTTCCCTGTTAGTCCTTTTGTTTTAACAGCAGTTAACTTTTGTTAGTTTAATTTAATTTAATTAATTAAATTAGGTTTAAAATTAATTAGTTTAATTACTTTTAATTTATTCAGTAACTTTTGGGCATTTTTATATTTTTAGAATTGTTAACTTTTTCTTTATTTAATTTTATTTTTTCAGAATTTTTATAACTTTTATTTTTTGTCTTTTTCTATTTTCTTAGTTTTAATTAGTTATTAATCTTTAAAAATTCATAAAAAATCCAAAAATTAATAAAAAAATATTTTTCTTTTTTATAAAATTTTCTTTTGTCATTTAGTGTCTAGGAAAAATATAAAATTTAGTGTAGGCTTTATTTTTCATAAAATTCAGTCTTAGACCCGTTTTACCGAGTGCGTTTTACCGTTTCTTTTCGTTTAGCATTCAAACGACCTCCGTTTTAATTCTAGTTTTTTTTATTTTTCAAATTAAGTTAATTAGAATTTAATTTTAATTTTTAATTTAATTTAGCATTTATTTTCTTAATTTTTAGTATTTAGGTTTCCCGATACCTGATTCTGTTCCCCGTATTTTAGTATAGATTTAATTTTAGGATTTCCCTATAACTAATTTTGTTTCCCGTAGTTTTTAAGATCCCCATTTCCTATATCTGTTTCCCGTAGATTAAATTAGGTTTATTTAATTAATTTTAGTTATAATTATATCAGTGTTTCCATCATACCAATATTCTCCATCACTCAATTTCTCATCAAACCAGGATTACTTTCAATTGCAGCCTCGTTGGGACATACGACCCGGGAATATCTCTTCCGGAATCTTTTTATCATTGATTCTATCTTGTGTATTTTATCCTTTTGTGGAATTTGACCTTTTGCCTTGGTCAAGGGCATTCGGTTAGAATCTGTATTAGGGTTGCTATATAAGTGTATGCTAATTCGCGAATCAACGAGGAGCAGAAAAATTGTGGGTAATCCCATTTGAGTCACAATAGTTTCTGAATTGTACTTCATTATCAAATTCCCGACTATGATTCGTTCTAATTGACACTATGAAACATCCTAATTTGTTTTGAATCATTTTACTAAATATTTCAAATTTTTCAAAAGCTTCGGTTTTTTTCCTAAAAATTTAGTCCATGTAAATCCAGAGTAGTCATCTATAATTACTAAGGTATAATGATTTCCTCCATAACTTCGTATGGCGGAAGGGACGAATAAGTCCATTTGTAATAGTTCTAAGCATCTAGTCTTTGAGACTATATTTTTGGCTTTGTGACTAGCATGAGCTTGCTTTCTAATTTTGCAAGTGTCACAAAAATATCTATCAAATTTAAGCTTAGGTATATTTCTAACTAACTCCTTAGATACTAGAGATTGAATTAATTGCATATTTGTGTGACCTAATCTCCTATGCCATAAGGTGGAATTTTCATCTAAGGTTGCAAGACATATTTTATCTTCCGATTTATTTCCTAATTTCATCACATATAAGCCTCTTTTTCTAATTCCTCTATCTATCACTTTTTCGTCTTTAATTATTTCGCTATCGTGTTCGATAAATATTACTTTGCACTTATTATCACATATTTGTCCAACACTTAGCAAGTTAAATTTTAGATTATCTACGTGCTCAACATTTTCAATAATGAGGGAGTCATGAGAAATTGTACCTATGCTTATGATGTTACCACATAAATTACTTCCGAAAATAACGTTACCTCCGTTGTATGCTTTGTATGTAGAGAATAGCTTTCGGTTACCCGTCATGTGTTTTGAACATCCACTATCTTTAATCCACTTGTCGGGATCCAAATTAATTCCCAAACATATCTATTTAAATAACATAATAATTCAAACATTTGGTCCCCAATATCTCATGAGTCTGAAAATTGTTAGCATCGTACATCCTTTGCATATGTTACATTTGATTTGGATGCATAAAAGGTGGACAACTTCCCCATGGAGCATAGTTTAGTTGTTGGGAATTATTTCACATTGTGGGATATGTATTTGAGTAGTTTTGTCTATTTTGACTTCTCCCAAGTTGTGGTGTTTTAGACCGAGGACGAGAACTATTATTTCTTTTTAGTGGTGGAGTTTTTGACCTTACTTCGGGTTTGGTAAATATAACTCTGGGTTTTAAAGATGGTTTATAAAATAATTTTACTTCATTGTGACTTGCAATGGGAACTTTAATTTTTGTTTACATATTTATTTTTTGGGTTTCAGACTTGAATTTAATTTGATGGATTTTTCTTTAATAGACTTGGTTTCAAGCTCTTGTGATTTTATAAAATTTATTTATTTAGTTCCACTTGTTGATGCTTCGGCCGAGTTAAATCCTAGACCTGATTTGTCTCCGGATGGTTTTTGAAAACATAGCATTTTCTTAAGCGAGTGAGTGTTTTTATTAAATTGATCAAGTTTAGCTAGTTCCTCCTTAATTTTTTCGTTTTTATTTATAATATTTTGACATGTTTTACATCCAACATTAACCACTTTGTTTTTCTCTAATCGAGACACTTTTTATTTTAATTTGAGTACCTCATTTTTAGCTATTTTAATTAGTTTTTAGTGACTTATATCTAGACAAAACTTTTAGACTTATTTGCTAATCGATTTATATTCACTATCGAAGTCTAATTCATCTATTGACGATAAATCATCACTATAAAATTCGGTTTCGGAAGGTACCTCATTAGACGCTTGAGTTACAAGACAAGTTTCGTCTTTAGTATTTTCTTCCTCGTCTTCTCTACTATCGCTCCATGTTCCATAGACAAAATCCATTTGGATCTTGCTTCTTGGTGGCTTTGGGCATTCTCCGGTAGGTTGTTTTGGATACTCGATCTAAAACTTTTTCTTTTCTCTTTTACCATTTTTTACTTCTTTTCTTCTTTGGAAACGGATTTCTTTCATCGCGTTGGTTGTTTACAAAACCTTCCTGATCTTTTGAAAAACTTTTGAAGTCTCTCACAGCCATAGCATACTCTTCATCTTCCACTATCGATGGTCACGAAAACTTCTTCATCCTAGATTCTTTTTTTGCCTTCAAAGAAGAGATCTTACTTGGTTCGCTTTTGCCTTTGACAATTCAGAATCTTTCTTTTATTATCACTTCATTTACTTGCAAGTTGCCGTTAAATTAGTCAAGTGATAGTAATGTCAATAATCCTTCGACTCTTCAATAGCGTGACTTTTTGCGCCGCCATTAGGACGAACTGCCCTTAAAAAATTTCCAGAAATAGTTCTTGCTAGAAAAAAACCTTCATTAAAGTGCTTTAAACTAGTTAATGATAGTGTTAAATCTAGCAAAAGCATTATCTATCTTTCCTTTCTGGAATCATAAATTGTTCATATTTTTGAACAAGAAGATCTATTTTGTTATCCTTGACTTGACTATTACCTTGGTTGAGTGGATTAATTAAGTAATCCCAAATTTCTTTTCGGTTTTACACATAAAAAATTCTTTTTTTTTGTATTCTTTACGTGGCAAAGCATTATAAATTACCATTTTAGCTTGATTATTTTTAGCAAGTTTCTTTCTAAAATCATCGCTTTGTTTGTCAAATGGTACAATTTCATCCTTTTTAGTTTTAGGTTCATTTTGAATACAAGGAAAATCACCATAAATAATACATGCCAAAGATCTAGATCTTTTTTTTGATTTCACATAAGTTTCTCAAAATTATTTTCCATAAATAAATCCATCACTTTCAAATAGTGGTGGTCTTTGCTAAATTGCCTTCTAATATTTTTAAATTTTTTTCCTTAGAAAAATTTTTTTTTTTTTTAAATCGATCAAGTTTCTAAAATACAGTTTATTTTAAAAATTCTTGTTTGACGTGGCTTTTGATACCAATTGTGGAACTAGAAGGGGAGGGGGGTTGAATTTGTTTACTATTTTTTAAATTAATGTGACGTTGTATAATAAAAAGTTAGATTCGATTTTATGTGATCTCAATGTACACACAATATGAACAATCTAGTTAAGTAAATAAATGACAATAAGTAATAATGTAAATTTGTAAGAAAGGAGTAAGAGTTAGAAAGATCAAACCACAACACACGGATTTATAGTGGTTCGGTAACGAAGCTCCTCTTCGCCCTACTCTACTCCTCGAGTACCCAACTCAAGAGTTCTCCTTCACTACTTTAACAAACTCCCTTTATTCAGAGAAAACCGTACACAAGTAGCTTACACCAAATTTTGACACTAAGCCAAATGTTAAGTCCTAATCTTAGCTAGAACCAATCTACCACACAGTTGTATTTTTGAGGCCTTTAATTACTAACACCTTACAAAGGATTACTTCAACCTAAGTGCGAACACGATCGACCACGGTCTTAACTATTACACACAATCACAAGAGATATAAATGAATTACAAGATACACCACAATCGTAACTTGATGATAAGAAGTATTCTTCTCTTGCACTTGAAGATCTAAGCTTGAATCACTTGGAAACAAATACTTAAGATTAAGTTATCAAATAATTGTAGGAAATAAGTAAACTGATTTTAAACAGAAAGAATGTGGATGCAAAAGGTGAAAAATCTATGGGGAACACTCCAGTATTTATAGGCAGAGCTGGGAGCCGTTTTACATGGCCGAACCCCTTAGATTCATTGTCGGCCCCCTTATCATTAAGGGAGCTGCCCCTAACTATAAGGGGGCCGCCCATAGTAGGACGCTCCTGATTCTATAAGGTTTAGGAAAAATAAAAATTCTTTGATCAGGATGAGTTGTGTACAGGTGTGTGATTTTTATGATTTCAAGGTTTCCATATTTATTATTTTTGACGACTTAACCAAAAACAACACTTTAACGGGCAGTGCACCCGATCAGTGGTAGTTTCATGGTAAGTATGGTGTCGATCACTGAGAGCGAGAAACAATCTTTCAATTTATTAATATTTTGGTTGTCTAGACTAAGTTAATTCTATTCTATGTTAAACCTATGCTAAACCCTATGTTATAATCCTAAACTCTAACGGAATAGGGGGTTTTCAGCCTAAAGATTGGCCGGGTTTTGTGGTGACTACATATCAAACTCTAAGACACTAAAACATACGCAAGCAAGTTAACAGAAGATAAAAGAGTGGTCTAGCCAAATATAAGAAAAATGTATTAACCATTATTTATCCAATCAAACGTTGTTCTGTTTATTTAGTGTAATGATTATTATCTCGAGGCGATATATCATTTTATGATTAAGTTAGTACTTCTTTCCTTAAACCTAGTCACGGAGAATTCTACTATAAATTAAACGCATCTGGCATCAAAGCATCCTTATGCTGCTGTATTTTAATCTTCTTAGGGATTAACAGCTATGGTGATCTTGTTATAACCCCTAGGATTTACCACTCCCCCAACCCCAATACAACCACCTTACTGCTTAATGGCAAATTCATACACTAGTAGTCCACTAACCAAGTCTTTACTAATTAATTGAGAACGTACTCGTTGATCCTTGGGGTCACCTGCCGGTCCAACTAAGCTCACAATTTAAGGGCAAAGATAGGTCATTATTCTTGATCCTATTGGTCTAGATATATAAATCACTATATGGAGAGTCATCTCGACATCTAGATTACTTGAGGGGGGGGGTTGTATCACTAGATCCAGTTTGAATGGATAGGTACAAAAACAAAAGCTGTAAAAAGTATAAACTGTTAACATAAACAAGAATAACAATAGATTATGAAATCAAGAAAAATAAAAACAAACAATTCAGGATCTTCATAATAATGGCTAATACCCGAAGGTATTAGCCTTCAAACGTCATAATCAATACAAAATTAAGTATTTAGCCAAGTTAAACTAATCGAGTTAACGAATGATACCAAAAACTAAACGATTACAAGAGTATAAGAGATTTCAAGTTGTTCCCTATGGAATTAATTACGTTGCAAGACCTCTTCTGCGCTTCTTCTCGTCTGAAAATCGACTTTTATGCTCAATCACTCTAAACGGGGCCTGGACAAAAATTTAGAGGGTCCGAGGGCGTGACGTCATAATAAATCATCACACATAGTTACAAAGACAACCTTAATTGACGTTTTGAAAAATCATAACTCATGGTATTTATTAAAAATGGAATAAGTCTTACATGATTTTGAAATGAAATTTAAAACGTTGCAGATAGCATAATTAATGTTTTCAAAAGACATACGAGTTTGAATGATATTAAAGTCTTGAAAAGATGATATCCATATTGCTATGTTACTTCACATAGCACATCAGAGAAGTCCAAAGCTAAGTACCTGATTATAAACATTGCTTAAAACATCAACATAAAGTTGGTAAATTCATTGGTTTGGTTCTAATCATATTGAGTGTGGGACCACAAGTTTATCAACGTATGCGACAGTTATAACAGATACAACTTCACATAAAAAGGTATTTACGTTGCACTAAGCTCATGACACCGACGCTCAATTCACGTAGCATATAACATGCCAATTAATTGCTTGCCCTTACAGGTGTCCGACCAAAGACCACCTAACCAGTTTCGACATGACATATATCCGTTAGTCCTTTGCAAACTCGGACTAGTAAGTGCTTCTTACCCGGATAGGGATAATTAGTCCCAATAGATCTATTTATTCACTCGCGCCCTTTCTTAACCAAAGGACGGTTACAATAATTAACGGTTCATGATGATTCAGTCAATAGTGGTCAAACGCTACTTAGGCAAACAAGTAAATAGGGAAATCCTCAACGTATGTATTTGTGTCCACGGTTAGAAAATCTAAAGCAATGTTTCTCACCCCAAGTTATAAAACATTTATTCAAAACGAGTAAAAGTGGGGCTATGAACTCACCTTATGCGAGTTGTGGATCAAAAGAAATCAATCAAGTGAAGACGAATCTCACGGTCCTAGCGACAACCTAGCATATAGTTGTTATTTAAGAATGATGTACAACAAATAACGCTTAAGCAAAAAGCTAATCAACGGCATGAGTAGACATGGCGTATCCTTTTTCAAAAGTACTTTCACAGCTATAGAGTTTTGAGTTATGTTAAGTCTCTGATCATTTTGAAACATTCTTCAATATTAATATGTATTGTTTGTTTTGTAGTGTAATTAATCTTTTAGTGCTATTTAGTCTTTTGAATTGTATTTCGTTTTTGTGTATTTGTCTCTTAGTGATCCTCCGACGCTATATCCAAAGTTGTATCTTCAAGATAACCGTATATGTTGTACTAACTTCGTTTATTTTAACATCGAATTCTTCATTCTTTATCATTAGTTTTGGTTGTATTTACTAAAGTTATATTGTTTCGATCACATTTATATATTGAGTGTTAAATAAGTTTAGAAAATGACCTTTCTATACAATATCATACTTTCATCTATTTTATCATCTCGACTCGTGAAAGTTTCAGTTTTAAAAAAAGTACATCTTTATTGACTCGAAAGAATATACCGATCGATTTCAACAATTACTGCAAATATTGCAACAATCCATTATAAAACCTAAAACATCTTTGACTTACAATTTACGCTTCCAACAAACCAATACATTCTTACTTATATTCCTTCGCCACAATATTTAAATCACTATACGATAAATTAAAATAATGTTTTAGCCGTTAGTAATATACGAATATAGATATCCAAAATACGTCACAACAACTTTTTAAGCGCAAGAAGTACAACTACCTTTTTATAGTTCTTCCATTTATAATATAAAAAGATTAAAATTGAGACTTGGTAGTTTTTATAGAAATAAATGGTAATGCATTTTCAATTTGATCCGCTTTGATACACCTTGTCGGATCATTTAGGAATGCAAAAGTTCAAATCATTCATGATCAAAGAGGAGTATGACTTACAAGACGAAAACGCGTTATCGAAAGATGATTCGAATAAGAACAACCCGAAGCGTTGTTTATAAACTCACCTTTGGATTGAAAATAACAATCAACCTCGAACAATATATCTTCCCAACTGGTTTGACTCAAAGATTATTGTGAAAATGAAATAGATTTGGTGTGTGTTGTGGTTCAAACCAAGAAAGAAGAAAGAAAAAGTATGTGTGTTTTTCTAGTGAGAGAATTTGCTATGAATGAATGAGAAGTAAATGTGACTAGTTGTTTATATGTTGGCAAGAGATGGGATGCACCTAGACTTGGTGCATGGCTTCGTTCGGCCGAGTACAAGGGGAAAAGGGGGACCGAAATGATCCACGAATGAGAGGCTAGGAAGGACTTGTACAAGAACCATTTTGTAGGAAGGTTTGTCTCCCATTTCAAATTTCAAAAATGGGGATCCCATGCTAAGTTTGCGTGTTATTCGTTTGAAAGAGCAAAACCAAAGGGGGGGACCAATTGGTTTCCAACATTCTAGGAATGGTAGCGCATGCATATGAATTAATTTTCCTCATAGCTTTCCATGGCATACATGCATTAAGTTACTTTAACCGATTACGTAAACATACGGAAAATGGGAATATCGACTTTCACGAAAAAAATAGGAAATTTTAATATTAATTAAAAGTGTAAATACGCGTCTAATGACGAAAGACTACGATGAAATACAGTACGGTTCGCTCTCGGAGACGATTCTCAGATATTAACGAGACAACTTCCCGGTTACGAGTAAAAGTTAAATGAAATGTTAAATTTTATAAATTATCAAACAGAAATGGACTAATTATTGATTAGAAATTTATAGGGTTGTGACACTCTTTCACCGTTAAAAGTAGCAATTTGTTCCCTCAAAGCTGAGGAACGTGACATTTTGAATGCCGCCCTAGATTTTTATGCAAAAACAAGGGTATGGGTTATTAGGGATATTTCTGTTGGAATGTTCTTCATGATCCAAGGTGAAAACGAAAACCTTGATGATAGGAGAAATTTACTTTGCCTTGCCACTATCGCTCCACGTTCCTCCAATGAAAGCTCTTTGATTATTGTTTCTTGGTGACTTTGGACACTCTTCGATGAGATGATTTGGATCTCTACATCTAAAGCATTTTCTTTCACTTTTACCATTTTGTCGTCTCTACTTCTTTGGAACGACTTTCTTTCATCGCGTGGTTGTCTTACGAATCTTCCTCATCTTTTGAAGAATTTCTTGAATTCTTTCACGGCCATGGCGTATTCTTCGTCTTCACTTTCGGATGTTGAACTATCTTCATCACTAGATTCATTTTTAGCCTTCAAAGCAAGAGATCTACTTTGTTCTCTTTTGCTTTTGACCATTTCGGAATCTTTCTTTATTATCACTTCATAAACTTTCAAATTTCCAATAAGTTCGTCAAGTGATAGTGATGTCAAATCCTTCGACTCTTCAATAGCCGTAACCTTTGCACATCATTTAGGATGAAGTTCCCTAAGAAATTTCCAAACATAGTTCTTGCTAGAAAAACCTTCATCAAGTGCTTTTAAACTAGTAATAATAGTGTTAAATCTAGCAAATCCATTATTTATTGATTCCTCTTCCGGAATTGTAAATTGTTCATATTGTTGAATAAGAAGATCTATTTTATTATCTTTGACTTGACTATTACCTTGGTGAGTGATTAGTAAAGTATCCCAAATTTCTTTTGTGGTTTTACACATAAAAATTCTTTCGTATTCTTTACGTGGCAAAGCATTATAAATTGCCATTTTAGCTTCATTATTTTTAGCTAGTTTCTTTTACAGATCATTGCTTTGTTTGTCAAATGGTACAATTTCATCCTTTTTAGTTTCAGAATTATTTTGAACAGAAGGAAAATCACCATAAGTAATAGTATGCCAAAGATCTAGATATTTTGATTTCACATAAGTTTCGATCTATTTTTCCAAGATAACTCCATCACTTTCAAATAGTGGTGGTCTTTACATAGATTGCCCTTCTAAATATTTTTCTGATTCCATAGATCGATTCAAGTAAGTTTTAATATTACAGTGTATTTTTTATAAAATCTGTTTGAAGGCTTCTGTCTACAAATTTGGGGAAACTTGGATGGGGGGGGGGTTGTGGTGTGGTGGTTTTTAGTATAGGTGTGGGGTTATTTATAGTGAGAGTCAGTGTGGTGGTGTTCTCTTGGACTATCATTGATGGTTCTATGAGAGGGTTGGCGGAGGCGGGGGGTTTTGTTTTTAGGTTGGTTTTGGAAGGGTGGGGGGGAGGGGAGCGGGGGGTTGGGTGTTAGGATCAGTGGAAGGTGAAGACGGGGGGATGGGGGGGGGCTAAGAGTGGGGGGTTGGGCAGGTGGAGGGTAGTGTGAACGGGGTGATGAGGGGTGGTGAGGGAGGGGCGTGGGGGGGGGGGGGAGTTATAGGATGTGAAGGTGTGTGGTTGGGGGGTGGCTGGTGGTGATGGATGAAGGGGGCCGAGGGGAGAGGTGGTTTGCTGAGTGTGAGAGGTAGGGTGGTTTTGGAGATCTGGGTTGTGTGGTTTAAGTGGGGGGGGTTTGGGAGTTGGGCGGGGGGTGTTGTGTCGGGGGGGGTCGTGTCAGGTGCGGGGGGTGGGGAGTTGGGTATGGTGGGGGGGGGCGGAGTGTCAGATGGAGTGTGCGTTGGGCGGGGGTCGGTTGGGTGTGGGGGTGGGGTGAAAGATTCGGTTGGGTGCTCTTAGCGGTGATCGTGGGTGTGCGGGGGGGTAGGTTGGGTGGGTTGGATGGGGGGTATGTTGGTGCGTTTGAGGGAGAGGTGGAGTAGGTGGGTGGCGGGGGAGTGTGGGGGTTGGGGGGGGTTGAGGGGGTTAGGAGTTGGCTGGGGGCGAGTGAGAAGGGGGGGCTATTAGTTTGGGGTAGGGGGGGTGTGGGAGGGGGGGAGGTTGGATGGAGGGGGATGCGGTGAGGGGGGATGGGGGGTGTTAGGGGTAGGGGCGGGGTGGGAGGTTTATCGGATTTGGTGTGGGGAAGCTGGGGGGGGGGTATTGTGTATGGGTACGGTAGGGTGAATGGTTGGTGAGAGGGTGTGGGGGGTGTGGGCTGGGGGTTGTGGATGTGAGGGAGTGGTGGGGGTTAGGGGAGGTGGGTAAGTGTGGTGGATGGTAGTGTGTGGGTGGGGGGAGGGGTTGGGGGGGGGGGAGTTTAATTGGGAATAGGTGGGCGGGGTGGGTTGTGGGATTGGAGAGGGGGAGGTTGGGTGGTGTGAAATGGGGGGGGGGGCAGGGGGTCGGGTTAGGGAGGGTATCTGTGGGTGTCTGGGGAGGTTGTGGTGGGGTGGGAGGTGTCAGAGGGGATGAAATGGGTATGTTTGTGTTTAGAAGCGGTTTTGGGTGGTGGTATTGGGGAAATTTGTGAGTGGGTGGGGGTCTATATGTTTTTAAGTTCGTGTAGGTGGTTATTTTGTTCTTTTTCTCTTTTTTCGTTGTCATTTTTTGTGTTCTAAGTTTTTTTTACTACTGTGTCGTTTATGTGTTAAGTTTATTTTTTTTTAATGTTTACTTTACTCTTGTTCTTTTTTTTCTCTATTTTTTTTCTATTTGTAATTTTTTTTTTTTTCTTTTGTATGTCTATCTTTATTTATATTTTTATTATTCTTTTTAGTTTTTTCCTTTTCTTTGCTATTCTTTTGTTTATTTGTTATTGTTATAACTTGTTTTGTGTTTTTTAAATGTTTTTTTTTTTACTTTTGCCTACTTCATTCTTAACTCTTCTTTTTTTTATATTCTAATTAAGTCTTATATTATTTTTTATTTTTGGTGTAAATGGTTTACAAGTAAAATGGTTGTGGTGTGGTTGGGGGGTGAGGGTGGCTGAGGGTGGAAGCTGTATTTGGACACGTGTTTGTCGGGGTGTGAAGGTTGTTATGTAACGTAGGGGTTATTTTTTCTCTTTTTAAGTAAATAAATGACAATAAGTAATAATTTAAATTTGTAAGAAAGGAGATAAGAGTTAGAAAGATCAAACCACAACACACGGATTTATAGTGGTTCAGTAACGAAGCTCCTCTTCACCGTACTCCACTCCTTGAGTACCCAATTCAAGAGTTCTATTTCACTAATTCATCAAACTCCTTTATCAGAAAAAAACCGTACACAAGTAGCTTACACAATTTTGACCACTAAGCCAAATGTCAATTCTAATCTTAACTAATATGATGAACAATCTACTCACACAAGTTGTATTTTGAGCCTAAAAATACTAACACCCTTTACAAAAGGATTTCACTTACCTAAGTGCGAACCGATCAACCGGTCTAACTATTACACTAATCGCAAGAGATATATATGATATACATGATAATCACAATGTACTACGGTTTCGTTAACATAAGCTATATACTTTGTAGGCTTGATGATAAGATGTATTTTTGTCTTGCACTGAAGATCTAAGCTTGAATCAATAGTGAAACAAATACTTAAGATTAAGTGATCAAATGATTGTAGGAAATAAGTAAACTGATTTTAAACAGAAAGAATGTGGGTGCAAAAGGTGAAAAATCTATTGGGAACACTCCTGTATTTATAGGCAGAGTTGGGAGCCATTTTACATGGCCGAACCCCTTAGCTCCATTGTCAGCCCCCTTATCACTAAGGGGGCCGCCCATAGTAGGACGCTCCCGATTCTATAAGGTTTAGGACAAATAAAAATTCCTTTGTTCATGATTGTGTTGTAGTAAGGTGTGTGATTTTATGATTTTATGATTTCAAGTTTCAAATTTATATTTTGCCGACTTAACCAAAAACAACACTTTAACGGGTAGTGTACCCGATCAGTGGTAGTTTCGTGGTAAGTATGGTGTCGATCACTGAGAGCGAGAAACAATCTTTTAATTTATTAATATTTTGGTTGTCTAGACTAAGTTAATTCTATTCTATGTTAAACCTATGCTAAACCTATGTTAATCCTAAATCTAAAGGATAAAGGGTTTTCAGCATAAAAGATGGCACGGGGTTTTGTGGTGACTAATCAAATAAGACACTAAAAACATACGCAAGAAAGTTAACAGAAGATAAAAGTGTGTCTAGCCAAATTATAAGAGAAAATGTATTAAACCATTATTAATCCATATCAAACGTGTTTGTTTATTTAGTGCAATGATTACCTTAGCCGAGGCGATATATCATTCTTTAGTTAAGGTGGTACTTCTTCTTAAACCTAGACAGAGAATTCTACTTTAATTAATGCATCTGCATAAAGCTTCGTTTTTGCTGTTTATAAATCTATCTTAGGGTTTAAACTAATCGGTATCTTGTTTAACCTTAGACTTTACCCATTTATAGCTTTAATGTGCAGTTAATACACTAGTAGTCACTAAACAAAGTCTTAACCAAATTAATTGAGAACATACTGTAAATCCCTGGGGTCACCTGCGGGCAATAAGCTCACATTTTAAGGCAAAGATAGGTCGTTATTTGCGATCATATTGGTCTAGATGTATAAATCACTATATGGGAGGATTTCTCGGATCTAGATTACTGGGTTGTATAACTAGATTCTGTTGAATGATAGGTCAATACAAATGAAGTAAAAAGTATAAAGACGTTAACATAATCAAGCCAATCAACAAATAGATTAAGCAATCAGACTAAGATAATACCATACATTCAGATCTTCATAATAATTGCTAATACCCGAAGGTATTAGCCTTCAAACGTCATAATCAATACAAAATTAATAATTTAGCCAAGGAAAACTAACCGAGTTAACGAATGATACCAAAAACTAAATGATTACAAGAGTATGGGAGATTTCAAGTTGTTCCCTATGGAATTAATTACGTTGCAAGACCTCTTCTGCGCTTCTTCTCCTCTGAAAATCGACTTTTATGCCACACCCCCAAACGAGGCCTGGACGGAATACGGGTCCGAGGGCGTGACGTCATAATAATCATCACACAAAGTACAAAGAACGACCACTAATGGACGTTTTGAAAATCATAACTCGTTGTATTTATTTAAAAATGGATAAATCTTACAAGATTTGAAATTAAACGTTGCGGAAGCGTAATTTAAGTTTTCAAAAGACAACGAGTATGAATGATAATAAAGTCTTGAAAGATGATATCATATTGCAGTGTTCTACCATGCAAATCAGAGAAGTCGAAGCTAAGTACCTGAAAAACATGTTTAAAACATCAAACTTAAAGTTGGTGTATTAATAGGTTTAGTTTCAATCATAAAACTATATATGTCGGACCACAAGTTTATCAAAATGTATGCGACAGTTATAACAGATACAACTTCACATAAAAAGGTATTTACATTGAACTAAGCTCATGACACCGACGCTCAATTCACGTAGCATATAACATGCCAATTAATTGCTTGCCCTTACAAGTGTCCGACCAAAGACCACCTAACCAGTTTCGACATGACATATATCCGTTAGTCCTTGGCAAACTCGGACTAGTAAGTGCGGGGGGGGGGGGGGTTCTTACCCGGTAGGGTAATTAAATCAAGACTCTATTTATTCACTCGCGCTCACTTAACCAAAGGACGGTTACAATAATTAATGGTTCATGATGATTCAGTCAATAGTGGTCAAACGCTACTTAGGCAACACATAAACAGGGAAATCTCACGTATAGTACTTCTGTCCAGGTTAAAAATCAAGCAATGTTTCTCACCCCAAGTTATAAAACATTTATTCAAAACGAGTAAAAGTGGGGCTATGAAAATCACCTTATGCGAGTTTTGGATCAAAAGAATCCAATCAAGTAAAGACGAATTTTACGGTCCTAGCGACAACCTAGCATTTAGTTTGTCGTTATGAATGATGTACAACAATAATAACGCTAACGGCAAAAGCTTGATCATCCGAGCATGAGTACGGACAAGGGTATCCTTTTCAAACGTACTTTGTACGTTTATAAAGTTTTGACCAAGTCTCAGACATTTGAAACATCTTTGAAAATATTTTGTCTTTTAGTGTATTTCATCTTTTAGTGCATTTCGTCTTTTATTTTATTTCGTCCTTTAGTGTATTTTGTCTCTTAGTGACCCGACACACCAAAGTTGACTCAATAACCGTAAATGTTGACCTATAATCGTCACTTAACATCTTTCTTCATTTATATCTTAGTTTTGGTAATAAATATATTTTCGACGCATTTATTAAAGTTTATAAATGTTTAGGCATGACCTTTCTATTAATATCAACTTTCCAATTATATCCATCTCGACTCGTGAAAGTATCAGTTTTATAAAAGTACATATTTTATTGACTCGAAAGAATATCCGATCGATTTTCGACAATACCGCAAATCTTGCTAAATCACTTCTAAAACCTAACTTCTTTTACTTTCAATTTTACGCTTCCAACACCTACATCTATCTTATCCCTTCGCCAACTTTATTTAAACTACTATATCGATAAATCTCAAATAAATGATATAGACGTGTAATAATCAATATTACTATTATACTATATATATATATATATATCAAAATAGTCACAATGAACTTTTAAGCGTAAAAGTACAACTACTTTTTATGTTCTTCCATTTATAAATAAAAAAATTAAACTTTGAGACTTGTAGTTCTATAGAAAAATAGGTAATGATTTTCACAACTATCCGCTTTGTACACCTTGTTCGGAATGATCTTAGGAATGCAAAAGTAAAACTCATTTATGAAAAAGAGGAGATGATTTACAGGAAAACGCGATGAAAGATGAATAGAAAACTAGAACACACAAAGATGTTTATAAACTACCCGAATGAAAATAACTAATCAACTCATCAATATATCTTCAAGGTTTGATCAAAGATTAAAAAGAAATGGATTTGGTGTGTGTTTGTGGTTCAAACAAGAAAGAAAAGAAAGGAAAAGTATGTGTGTTTTTCTAGTGAGAGAATTTGCTATGAATGAATGAAAAGTAAATGTGACTAGTTGTTTATATGTTGGCAAGAGATGAGATGCACCTAGACTTGGTGCATGGCTTTGTTCGGCCGAGTACAAGGGAAAAAAGGGGACTAAATAATGATGCCGTGTATGAGAGGCTAGGAAGGACTTGTACAAGAACCATTTTGTAGGAAGGTTTGTCTCACATTTCAAATTTCAAAAATAGGGATCCCATGCTAGAGTGTGTGTGTGTTATTCGTTTGAAAGAGCAAGACCAAAGGGGGGGACCAATTGGTTTCCAACATTCTAGGAATGGTAGCGCATGCATATGAATTAATTTCCATAGCTTTCCATGCATACATGCATTAAGTTACTTAAACGATTACGTAAACAACGAAAATGACTAACGACTTCACGAAAAATTATGAAATTTTAAATATTAATTAAAAGTGTAAATACGCGTCTAATGATGAAAGACTACGATGAAATACAGTACGGTTCGCTCCCGGAGATGATTCTCAGATATTAACGAGACAACTTCCCGGTTACGAGTAAAAGTTAAATGAAACGTTAAAATTTCAAATTATCAAACGGAAATGGCTAAATTATTGATTGGAAATTTATAGGGTGTGACATCCTTTCCCCGTTAAAAGAGCTTTGTCCTTAAAGCTTAAGACGTGACATTGAATGCCGCTACAGATTTTGAAAACAAGGGAGGGTATTTCTTTAGGAATTGATCTTCACGATCCTAGGTGAAAACGAACCTTGACGATAGGAAATCGACTTTGCCTTAATCATTTGGCTTTTGGTCCATAATCTCAACCGGTTCCTTGATGAAATAGAGCTTGTAGTTGACTTAAATCTCATTTAGAGGAAAGGCGAGTGTTTCGCTCGGATAAGCATTTCTTCAGGCTTGACATGTGAAAGGTGCTATGGACTCTGCTTAGATGTTTTGGGGGTTCAAGTCGATAAGCGATGGTTCATACTTTAGCTGGAATCTTAAAAGGTCCAATATATCTAGGGTTCAGCTTTCCCCGTTTGCTAAAACGTATCACTCCTTTCCACGGAGACACCTACAACATGAAATTCTAAAGGTTTGTGTCTCACGTCAGCAAAACTCTTTTGATGATCACGATTACCCAAATCGTGTCATAACTACGTGTTGTTCTTGGTAGCCTTGTGATAAAATCCATGGCTATGTTTTCCTATTTCCAATGGGGTATTTCTGGTGGCGATGCTTGCTTCTATGCTCAGGTCATCGGTACATCCGCTTAATATTATGATATAGCTTATCCGATCCTTAGTGGATGAAATAGTCAGATTTGCGTGGCTTATTCCTGATCAATTCTCTTAAGTCTCTAGAGCGTGGTAACCAACTCCTACTCTTAGTGTAGGGAGTTCTATCAAGACCAGTCTCAATTCCTTGTCCATACCATGAAGGTTCTCATCCTTAACGTTCTGTCTTGAGAGATTCTACTTGTGCCTTATGAATCTGTGGCGATAGGTTTGAATTAATGGTCATCACTAAGCCTCTCACCCAGCTTAGCTCGTTTATTTCGGCTTAAAGCATCTATTGCAATGTTTGCTTTTTCAGGGTGATAACAAATCTTATAATCGAAATCACTGAGCAATCTTAACAATCTACGTGGTATCATGTTTAATTCCTTTAGATCTAGAATGTGCTGTAATCTTTGATGGTTTGTAAACGTGGTGCGCTTCATGCCATATGGGTAGTTGTGACAACCGTGGTTTGAGCCGGTTGGTCAGTTTGTTTAGAATTTATGTGAAGCGTTTATGTTTGTTCTTTATGTGTTTTATGTGTTTTGTGAGAGATATGTGTATGAGATTGATGAATCATGGTACTAGTTGAAATGAGATTGAATGGAAATGAGATCATTTGAAAGCTTTGCGTAGTTTCAAATGTCGTGTACGTAGTATTCTGTGTACGTATTATGTATATGTAATTAATATTATATAAATATTATTTTAGTATTTTATAGATTTTAGAGTACTTTCTATTTTGAGAATTAGTTAGAATCAAAAGTTATTTTTGAAAAGCTAGTAAGTTGCGTTTATGTAAAAAGGTTTACCCAAATTAGCATAGGTTTTTATGAAAATTAGTTAATTAATAATTAAATAAAAATAATAATGATATATATATATATATATATATATATATATATATATATATATACATAGTGTTCGGCCGGTTTAGGGATAAATAGGAAAAAGGAAACAAATTTTGACTATCATTAGGACTCTATTAGTATAAATACAAAACTAAGAAAAACCCTAAATCACTTTTCTCTCTCTCCCTTTATTTTTAGTCGAAATCCCTCAAGAGAATAAAAAAAAGAATATTTTTTTTATCAAGATTAAGTTGGTGATTTAGTGTTTCAAGAATCAAGGATTAAGGTATGTTTATAAACCCTGGTTGTTTAGTTTTCTTTATAATATTGTAAAAATAAAATGAGCGGATCATTAGGGTTTAAGAATATTCTGTAATTAGTGAGTTTTGATCATTAAAAATCATCTTTAAATCAGGTAACTATATGATTGCTATGTGTTATTGCTATGTGATGTGAATTATGGTAAGGCATGTGCATGTGAGAATGGCATGGCCTAGTATGAACCCGAACGGACTTAGCTAGTCAAGTGGGTTAGTCTTGCGCGGAGACAGATTGTTAGGGACGGTGAAGCGGTATGATCCACCCCAGTTTTTTGTGAATTGTTTTGTGATAGAATAGCCAAGCATATATGTTCGTAAAATGTTATTTTTGTTGATCGCGGTGTCATAAGTGAGTCTTTAACTTGTAACTCTCGCCAACGATTTTATGGACATTTTTAGAATCATTTTTAGGTGAGCAAAACGTGTGAAGAGTTAGGAAGAGGAATTAGCTGGACCATAGGCTTGCATTGCGGAAATCCATGTTCATTTGTTTTGTTTTGATTGGTTGCATTATATGAATTTGAATGTTAAAAGTTGTAGGTGTTATCATGACACTTTGTGTCTTTTATATATTGGATTTTACTTCATTTAGTATTTCTCTATTTTGAAGCCTTTTGTGTTGTGATGTTGCATATTGATCATGCCTGCGATTCTGCTTGGCGGGGTGTGACAGCTTGGTATCAGAGACACCAGGTCGGTATAGGAGAAACTAGGTGGATGGCTAGACTATAACTTTAGAACCTTAAAATAGTTTAATTTAGGATCTTTGTGTTTACATGTACATAACATACGTAATACTTTCATATTTTGAAAGTTTTTCATTTGTCTACTACGTCCTAGTAATATATACTATTATGTTATGTTTATATATATTATTTATATATAAATGTTATATTATATATATGTATTATACTATTTATTTATATGAATATATATATATTGGTTTTCACTACTATTTAAGTACGTAATATGAATTGCACCTTTTGGTATTATTTATGTGTTTTTCATTTCTTGCTCACTTATGAGTACGATCTCGACTTGTGAGTGATTCGAAAATGAGAGATGTAGAATGGGATCCAATTGAGGAGGAGCGTCTCGAGGAACCAAAGGAGGGATGGATGCTAGGAGAATCGAGGAGGACACGAGGGCAAGACCAAACCCTAGCTTATTTTGCTATAAAATCTTTTGTAAGCCCTTGAGGCCAGGAGTTAGTTTTTAGTGTGTTTTTGAGAGCTCAGTTTTAGTTTTAACTTAGTTTACTTTGATGTACTTGTACTCTTTTTTTAATGAAAATTCAGTTTATCTTTTACATGGTGTTCTAAGTTACTTGTGTTTCTTTAAAAATCATATAAGCTCTTAATATAAGCCATCTTTAACCTGTTTTTAAACTTTGATACAAGAATTTAAGAAAAATTAAAAAGGAAAAAAGAGTTACTGTTTGATTTAGCAAAATGGATGAATGGGCAAAAATGGATGGCTCATTGAGGTGCTTAGTATAGCTTATTTATAAGCTAAGGGGTAGGATTAGAGCTTATTTAGGTTTCACATAATCCTGTTTTGAGCAAGGATCAAGGTATACTCCTTTTTAAATTTTTGCTTAAAAGTTACTGTAGCATAGCTTATATTCAGCTTATTTATGTCTTATTGTGCTTATTTGCTTTTGCCTCTTACCCTTTAGTGCTTAACTATGCTTGCTTAATACTTGTCTTCAAAAGTTTGAGCTTAAACTAGTCTTTATAGTTTTAAAAATCCGTATTTAAAATTATAAAGGGGTGTTTGGGTTAAGCCCAAAATGGGTCAAAATGGTAAGGTAATGGGTTGTGGTCATATGGTCAACTTTGATTAGTATTATTAAGCTCTTGTGAGACTGTTTTCAAAAGTTTACAAGTCTAAAAGTTGATTTTCAAGTTTTCTCATTTGTCTCTTAAGTCTGTTAGTTTTAAAAGAAGTTCAAAGTGCTTATTGGCTTAGACTTTAGAAAACCTAAGTTGTAGTGCTATTTTGATGTCATTTGTGTGTGCCAAAACCAACTAGCCAAAGCATTAGGGGTTCCTTGTGTTTTGTTTAAATCTGTCAAAAAAAACCCCCATGTGTTTCATGTTTTTTCAAAAGTCAAATTACCTATTTCTTCTTGCAAAAATCAGCAGCTTTAAGGTGTTTTTAGAAGCTTAAAATTTGAGCATAAGCTCACCCTAAGCTATGCTCAATCTGTCTTAACTTTATTTTTCATTTTGAGCTTATTTGACAGCTTATTTTAAGCTGTCAAATTAAGCCCCCCTTACTAGTTCATTTCCCCTGGTGCTAGACACCCTTTTCAAGCCCACTTTTCTAGCTTATTTGTCCTTAAGCCCTTAAGTTCTTTTTAGTTTTTTAGTTTGCCCTTAGGTCCAGCTATAAGCCCCTACAAGCTCAATCCTTAGGAAGCCCTTTTAAGTGCTTAATCCTAAGCACAAAAGTGGCCATTTGATTTTTTTAAGCATAGTGTAGGAGATAGCTTATTCTTGTTCCAGCTTATTTAGTGCTTTTTAATTGCTATCTTAGTGTTCTTAGTTGCTTATTGAGGGTGCTGTTGTGCCTATGTTTGCTTATTGTTCACTTTCCTTGCTTATTTTGTGCTAACAGTCAAAAAGAAAAAGCCATTTTTGCCTTAAGCTTAGTTAAGCTTTCTGTCTAATGATTTAGCCTTTTCCAGCTTATTTAGTTGTTAGATTTTAACTCATAAGTGCTTATTTAGGTTAGGTTAGATAATCCCTTTCAGCTTATTTGTTCAAATATTAGCTTAATAGTCCAAAAAGCCATTAAGAAAAGCCACTTGAGCCTTTAAGCTCAATTTAAGCAATCTGCCATCAAAAAGCCCTTTTTCTAGCTTATTTATAAGCATTCTTAAAAAGTCGTAGTTATAAAAAATGATAAGCTCAATGTGCTTATTAAGTTTGTGTAAAAAGTTTTTCTAAAAAAAAGAGGGAGATAAGAGGAAACCCGGGTGAGCAAGACTCGAACCCGGGTCTCAACCCTCAATACACCCTCTTTTATAACAAACACTCTTACCGCTGTGCCCTTGGGTCTTTTCTGTTAGACCTGGGCTCTTTGGTATATAAGGGGGGGAATTTTTTTTTTGTCCTTAGGCTATAAGCTCGTTTGAGCTTATTTTTGGCTTATTTATAAGCCGAAATTTGGGTTTCTTATTTTTCTTAGGATAGTTGTAGGGTAAAGTAATTTTAGTAATTTTTTTAGAATTTTTAAAAATAGTTTAGTATTTTTATATTTAATTCGTTAAAGTTTTAAAATTCATAAAAATACAAAAATTATCAATAAATTTTTTTTGTTTTAGAAATTTCTTTGGTCATACTTTAACGTAGGAAAAATAGAAAAACTTTCGAAAGTTTTTATTTGTCTATTTTATCTACTACTTCCTAGTAATATAAATATAAATATATATATTGGTTTTCACCGTTATTTAAGTACCTAATATGAATTGCACCTTTTGGTATCATTTATGTGTTTTTGTTTTCTTGCTCACTTATGAGTACGATCTCGACTTGTGAGTTTCGACAACGAGAGATGTAGAATGGGAGCCAATTGAGGATGAGCATCTCAAGGAACTGAAGGAGGGATGGATGTTAGGAGAATCAAAGAAGAGGTCGATCCGGATTTCTTCTCGGATGCTCATAGTAGGACTGGTCCCGCGAAGTTGGGTGACTCTTGTGAAAGCAAGGTCAAACCCAAGCGAGGCCCAGCATAAGTTTATTTCGTCTGTTATTTTTACATGCCGTGGTCGTCGGTGATTTCAGTTGGATTTTTCGGTATTTAGGGCTTGGAATCTTTGTCTTTTTCTCTATTGTTTTGGAATTTTATCCTGATATGTGTTGTTTTGATAGAGCATCATGTTAGAATTGTATGAGATTTGCTATGTGGTATGTTGGTATAATTGTGTGTATTCGTCGAGATGTTTAGTCTTGGGAGTAAGTATACGTGTGCAAAAGATGCAATTATAATTATGGTGGCCAACATAATTATAAAGGCATCACACACGTGGACTTGTGACCTCGATTACATTAATCGATGTTGGATGTTATGTGCAATCCTGTTAAGGATGGTTATATGGTTAGATAATTCTTCTTTTAACCTGATGGGCAATTTTGTTGGGTCAAGTTGTGTAGATAGTAAGATTCCCTTTCGTCTATCGGTTGTGGATACCTTAGAATCTGTTGGTACTGTTGTTATGATTCTTAAGTTGGTTCGTTTGCTAGACATTTCGTTTGGATACTTAATTTTAAGTTTAGCATCCCTTGTTTGTACCATATTGGTACGGATGTCTTATTCTTTTCCCTATTCGGCGTGGTGATAATTATTGGTTATCCTGATCTGTTTCCTTTGGATGCTGGTACGTTTCGTTGGTTATTCCTTGCATTGATGGCTCGTACGAATATCATATTGTTCTTTTGAGCACTGTTGGTTCGTGGCAAATTAGTACGGATATTTAATCCCTTCTTTATACATCATTTGGTTTTCATAACATGTTTGCGACATGTTAGTATCGATGCTTTTTATGGTTGTCATTTTGATCGTTAGTATGGATGAGTCCTTACGTTCTTCGCTTGGTTTGCAATATCTTTGCGTGAATGTTCACTTGTATGTGATCATTCGACTGTTATTTTGGTTATATGTTAAATTATACTGTTAATTTTGTATTTTAAAATCCTTTTTGAAATAACTTTGAAGACGTTGGGAGGATTGTATTGGTAAGTTTATGGTGATACTATTTTTATAAACTGTCTCTTAAACATTTATAAAATAAAATAAAACTATGTCTACAATGATTTTATAAATTTAAGGTAATATCAGTTTACTGTCCAAAACCATTTATAATAATATGATTCTACTGTTTTAAAAATGACCGATGTAAAGTTATGGAAGATAATTCTCGCGGGTAAAAAAAATCGATTTTTGTAGAAGGTTTGTATCCTTTTATTTATAGGTCGTGATACGTGGTGTTATACAATAGGTGTTTCTTGCGTCAATGGTACGTTTGTTGTGTCGATGGTTGTTTCTTATCAATGCATACATTCGGTTTGATTTTCTTTTGAGTTTTTGTGATTTTTGAATTCTTACCCTAATTGGTACATGTAAAGTCTTGGTATTTGTTCATGGTTGGTTTGATATTCGTGCATTACCCTATACGACTTATAGTGTTTCTTCGAATTCGTTTGATGTTCATATTATGTGATCTTAGAGTTGATGATTATACATATCTTATGTGTTGTGCCTATGTGATTGAGGTAGTAAAACAGATGAGTTAAGTTGTTAGAATTAGAAGGTTCTCGTTTCACTATAGATCTAGTACCGTTGGTTATGAGAGGGTTGATATAGTCGTATGAGACAATTGGTTGTGAAGTATAAGGCTGAGAAAGTATGCCATGAGGAGATGGTTAAAATGCCTTTGGTAGATTTGAAGGTGCTTGAGGTTCGTGGGAAACGAACTAATGTGAATGCGAGGTCTTATAGGAGTACCAAAGTAGATGAGTTGAATTTATGTGATATACCTGTAGTATGTGAGTTCCCAAAGTGTGTTCTGAGGATTTAATAAGTTTAACCCTCAGCGTGAAGTAGAATTTCGTATAGAGTTAGTACGAGGAGCGACACCGATTGCGAAGTCCGTGTCATTTAACGTCTACGGAGATGAAAGAGTTGTTGGAATAGTTGCAAGAGCTGCAAGGTAAAGGTTTTAATCAACCTAGTTATTCGCTATGAGTTTACGGCTATGCCTTTTTGGGTTGACCAATGCACCAGTGAGTTTCATGAACGTAATGAATCGGGAGTGCTAGCCATATTTAGGCAAGTTGTTATCATGTTTAAACGACGACATTTAGGTCTGCACGAAGCCTTAGGAGGAGCACGAGTCGCATTTGAAGATGAATTTGGAGCTGCTGAAGAAAGAGAAGTGTCATGTGAAGCCCAACAAGGTCAAAGCAGAGTGAAGAGGAAGCTTTTCGGAAGTTGTAGGAACAATATGGGTAATGAGCCGATCTTGGCATTACCGGAAGGATCAGACAATTTTGTAGTGATGCGTGGAGCAAGGGTTAGGATGCTTGCTTAGACGAAGAGAGAAGGTGATTGCTTATACGACGCGACAACT
>BQNB010026694.1:0-12640 GCA_026074375.1 Tanacetum coccineum | reverse complement strand
TAGTAACATTTAGTGAGTTAGTTCATGAGTTCTAAGTTTAGAGCTTTGGCCTGCATTTGAGTTTGTGTCAAGTACATCAGCATAAGCATTACTTACTCAGTAAGTACTGCTGAATCTCACCAATTTTCTAGCCACTTTTTAGTACTTGTAATTAGGTGATAAGAACTTAGCTTTAGGAAATTTAGTAGTATTCCATTAGCTTTATATAAATCATCTCTTAATTTTCATTTCTCAGCTTTAGACTAGCTTTTATGATCTTGCAAAAGTGGTATAGCAGCAGCTGAGATGTCTTGCTTATTTCTTTTAGATTCCTCTTTTCTAGTTGTTCATTCCAAAAACCTTTTATCTAGGTTTACTCTATATTCATATTAGAGCTTATTTTCAAAATTTCAGTTTTTAGGATTTAGAGTTGAGCTAGTTAGCTTATTAGAAATTGCTTAATTTCAGTAATAAGCCTGAACCTTAGTTTTTTATAGTAAATTTCTTTTTAATCTAGTTTTCATTTAGCTTATTACTTTTTAGACATCTTTAGTACATATTATAAGCTTCATTTAGTTTCTTTTGGTTTTTACTTTCATTAAGTAATGATATAAGCCATAGTTTAGAAAAGTTAGAATTTTAAACAAACACCATAGTTTCTGTAACTCAGATTACAAAGCTAAATTTCTAGCTTATCTAGTTGATAAAAGTTCAAAGAGCTTTTGTTAAAGTTGTAGAATTAAAGCTCAGGAACAACTTTGCTGTTTTAAGTTTTTGCTTATTTTCATTTTTGCAATAAGCTTAAAATTGCTTAAGTCGTAGGGTTTGTTTGGTACTTTCTTAATAGTTAAAGGTGTTCTGTTTTAACTATAGTGTAAAATTTAGTTACTTACCCCGCCTACCCTTTACTTTCATTCTTTGCACTTTCTACCCTGTTCTTTTAGGATTAATAAAATAGTTTTTATATTTTTAATATTAGTATAATAAATTTAGGTTTTAGGTTTTAATTAGCAAAATTAGGGTTCAATTGATGAGTTAAAATTGGGCATTTTCATACCATTAAATTTCTGCACATTTTTAGTAGTTAAAAATCATTTTTCTTTATTTTTCCAATAAAATTTGTATTTTCTAGAAATTAAAATAGGTTTTTGGTAATTTCTTTTTCTTAAGAAATTCATAGAAAATAGAAAAATAGCTGGAAAAATCTAATTCTTTTTGTAATAATTTTCTTTTTCATTCTAGAATTTTTGAAAAATAAAAATAGATTTTTAGTGTTAATTTTTAGAAAAAGTGTATTTTTAGTTAATTCATTTTTCTTTAAAAAATCATAGAAAATTCAAAAATAGCTAAAAAATTCTAATTCTTTTTCCTAAAATTTTCTCTTAAATTTTGTGATTTTTAGGTATAAAGTTTGTTAGAATTAGTGCTTTAGATTTTAAATTCTAGTTTTAGCTCACATTCTTAATTCACGTTTGTTGATTTTTCGTATTAGTTAACCGTTTTTAATTCTTTAATCGTTTCTATAGTTTTATTGTGCAATTATATTCGTAGTGTAATTCAAAATTCAAAAATCTTTTATCCATTCTTGACTCGAATCCGAATTATTCCCGAATTTCAATTCACGGGACTTCAGTTGGGTTACGAACCGTAGAAGAAAATACTTCCCGGTTAAAAATATACGTATTGTGTTTTCTTAAGTGAGATTTTATCCTTTTATATTCTCTTGTTTGAGAAGTAATTTGGAAAGAATTGTCACGGGATTTATACTATACATATATAAATTTGACTAGTGCTTACACTCGTTACCAAATTTTGGCGCCGTTGCCGGGGAAATCGTGAACGATTTTTGAGGATATTCGTTGAAGTAGAGTTTTGAAGACCTTTCCTTTTTGGAAGTTACTTTGCTGGATGAAAACATTCAGTTGCCAATACTTATTTCATGAGCTTAAGAAAAAATACTTCAACTAACTTACTTCCCCCTAATTCCTATGATAATTTTAGGTTATGTAGAGTTGATATATTAAACACAAAGAGATATAGGTATGCCTATAAAAGATGTACGATGCCTAGGATAATCTTTATTAGGCTAAAATATGGAATAGACAAACAAAAGAGCAACTAACATGGCAAACAAGAACTTATGAAAAAACAAGTAAACAAAACCACAATATGAAAATAAGGAAAACAAGTAGACATTTCTTACTAGCTACTTGGTTTCTCTTATTCTCAAGATTTTTGTAAAAGAATTGAGATGATGCGAGAAGTGTCAGAGCAATTCAAAGAAGAGATATATGGCCTATTTGAGGTGCACGAGATTCTAGCTATTAAGCCCTATTGTGCAAACATATGAAGACGACAAATACACACAAGTATCATGGCATCTCAAATAACAAGATCACATATAGGAAGCAAAGAGTATATGAAACTAAATAAGATGAAACAAGTAATCATATAGCATATCACACATTATATTCATATCATTACTAATATGGGATGACAAAACATTTACGGAAATTCGTTTTTGACAAAGATATAAGTTAACCCAAACACTCCTTTAGAAACCATATTATTTTCTTTAAGCAATTAAATGGACATACAAGAGGGAAAACAAAACAAGATAAGGTTGACAATTTTTACTTTCACCAATTAAGCAAGCTCAATACAATGAGAGTTAGGCATAAACATTTAATATATACAAGCAATGAAACATCAGAAGACAACTAATGTATAACGTATCATACGAAAATCTTTTCGTCCTTGTGTTTGAGTATGACGATGATATACAAGCTCGATTAATTGACCAAATATTTTAATTTTAACAGGTATGTGTTAATGTTCAAAGGATACCAACACAAGTTGCCCGACTCTAAAGTTTGAGGTTTTTATGTCTAATAACGACTTTTGAAATGTTTGAAACACTTGGGGTATTTTTGAAATAAAATTTAGATTTACTTAAATTATATTCAGTTCCTCTAACTAATTCTAATTAGAAAGTAGACACATGTATCTTCGAAACGGTTGTGGCAATGACTCAGTGGCGGAATTTACGGTTTGTATTTTATCGGGCTTTTTGAAACGTTGACAGAATTTCTTTTTAGAACAGCGTTTACATGTAGAAGACGGGCTGCCGATGCTGTTCTTACAAAGGCACCAGCTTGTTGTCGAACAGAACCGGCTGGTCTGCTTGATTTTTCAAAAAACTCATATTTTGACCCGATGAAAAGGTATAACACTTGGTAGGCTTTAAGGTAAGTTTATATGACAAATTTTGGATATTATTCAAGCTTGTATAACAAAGATATTCAAGAAACAAGACTTCTAAGAATAATATACTTTTCATATTAAGTCCCATTTTTCGGATAGATTGATACATGCATCATACTCGGTTTTGAAAACCATTTGTTTCGAAAACTAGGGCCACATGGCTCTTATACCAATTGTGGAAAAAGTAGAGGGGGGGGGTGAATACGTTTTCGATTAAAATCTAAAAAACATTTGTATCAAATCCCCGATCAATCGCGACATAATATGAAAAGTACCAAATATGATTTATGACTATATGAAAGCATAGAATAACCAAGTAGTCACAACATAATTCACAACACAATCACAAGCATAAAATAAATAGAGAGCGATAAATAAAATAAAGAGCAAACCAAACACGATGATTTATAGTGGTTCGGTCACAGAGCTCCTCTCCGCCCTACTCCAATCCCCGAGTACCCAACTCGAGAGTTACTTCACTAGATCAACAAACTCCCTTCTCAGCGGAGAAACCTTACACAACATTGCTTACACTTTATCTGGTACTAAGCTAAATACTGAGTCCTAATCATCGAGAGAACCAACCCATCGTCGCTTACACTTTATCCAGTACAAAGCTAAATACCAGGTTCTTACATAAAGGGTAGAACCAACCTAAAAACCCCGTTATGTTTTATGGCCCAACATAACA
The DNA here is from genome assembly GCA_026074375.1 of Tanacetum coccineum. Classification (NCBI taxonomy): domain Eukaryota; kingdom Viridiplantae; phylum Streptophyta; class Magnoliopsida; order Asterales; family Asteraceae; genus Tanacetum; species Tanacetum coccineum. The sequence continues at coordinate 8,706 of BQNB010026694.1, read as the reverse complement.
AACCTTGTGTTTTATGGCACAAACACATAAACCATCTAGTCTAAATCAAATGATACAAGATAATGATGTGATTACAATGATGATCCAAGACAATGTGTCTAATGGATATTAATGACTAATCTAAATGTCTTCCATTGATGGAAGCCTTCAAATGGATGAATATGATGAGATCTGTAATCTTGTAGATCTTAATATGGATATGCTTACAACAAAATGAATGTTAGAGCATTATGATCATATCCAAATGAGGGTGTTTAAAGGGTGTTGCTACTGATCTAAGAGAAGGAAAAATGCAGAGAGAAAAATGTGTGAAAAGTGTGTTCAAATGGTGAAAAATAGCTTGGTATTTATAGGCTAAAAATCTACTGTAGCCCGGTTTCGCCGGTGCTATTGAAGAAGGGCACCGGCAGCCAAAAGCAAGGGCATCGGCCTACAGTAATACAATCTAAGTTTAGATTTGCAAGATCTTGAAAGATCATAAGTAATCTTGGTGGATTTTATCTAGATTTGCTAAGATATTTAAAGATATGGTGATGTCATGGATGAGGTAAATATTACAAGCATTTTCCTTTTAAGGAATTGTGTTTAAGTAAAATATGTATATACTTAAAAAGTAAGTTACTTGTGTTTTAAAAATATACAAAGTGTGAAATGAGGTTTGATCATAATGCAACATAACAAACATGTACGAACCTGTGTTGCAACATACGACGAGTTGAGACATGGAGAGATGTTGATGTATGTTGAGACAAAAAACGATTACGAGTAACTTGTACATTTTATGTTATGTATTACAAGTTACGTGTTTGTCATCAACAAAACAAACAAGACTGTGTAGATTAAATATCATAATATTTGCACTAACACACTTGTTGCACAACGGTAGAGTTCCAGCATACTCCTTCCTTTAACCAGGCCTAACGGTATAAGCTATGCACACACTTTGCTTCTTAGGAGGTTGTTGTTGAGCTTGGTTGTTGTTATCAAGTTTCCTCTTATTCTCAACTTGACTTTCAGCAAGAGTGCTGATCTTTTTGTCTATCAGTTCAGTTGCAAATTCAATTGCATCTTGCATTGTCTTAGGCTTAGATGCCATCACACTTCCATGAATCATGTCGGGCAAGCCACCGACATACTTCTCGATCTTATCTGACTCTTCAAGAAACATCCTATCATACATCAATGCCAGTTCCTGAAAACGTTGGTTATAGCTTACCACATCAGTACCTTTAACCTTTAGATTCCACACCTTAATCTCAAGATTTTTAATCTCGCCCCTTGCGCAGTACTTGTTGGTCATCATCTTTTTCAGGTTTGTCCGAGTCATTGCATATGCAAAATCGTGACCAAAAGTCATAACATGGGAGTTTTACAACGTTATAGCACTTCCACGAAGAGTAAAAGTGGCAAACTTGATTTGGTTTTCCATAGTGCAGTTGCTTATACGAAACACAATTTCCATTCTTTCAAACCACTGAGTCAACTCGACAACTCCTTCAGAACCTTTGAAATTTAGGGGTTGGCATTTCATGAAGTCTGGGTAAGTGCACTCACGAGCAACAAGCGCTTGTCTTCTTACACCAGTTACTGTATCATGGCTGTCATCACCATTCCTGCTTTTGTCTGCATCACGTTCTACCAATGCATCAGCAACACCTCAGGCTATCAGTGTCTTAAGCTGAGCATCGGTTATAGGGGTAGTGGTGGTGGTTGTTGTGGCTGATGATGTCCTTGTGGTTCTTTTCTTTGGTGCCATTATCTTCAAAATCAGAGGAGTAATAAAATTAGTCTATTCTAAAATCCGTGCTCCAAAGGTGAAATGTTGCGAGATAATATGTTAAAGTTGTGTAAGGGTTTTTGGACTATCATGTTATTTGTAATGTCTTGAGAAATGTTCTAGTATTTATATAGATAACTCCTATATAAACAAGTGTAAAATATACTTAGGAGAAGATAAGTATATATATATATATATATATATATATATATATATATAGTAGGGATCCAGTGAGAAGTAAATTAAAATAAAAAGTGGTGAGAAGTGACTAAAACCACACATTTGAGATGCAACGACTTGCATTAGATACATTTTGGTTTTCATGATTTTGACACATGCAGAGGAACAAAAAACAAGAGAAAAAATGAAATGCATCTAATATACGTATATGCATCTAATTAAAAGCTAGAAAACACATTATGATACGTTATAATGCATCTAAGATTATAGAGATGCATCTAATTTAAGTCGGTGCATCTCGGATATGCGGTTATAGTTACTTCTTATCCTTCTATTTTAGAAACTTCTTATTTGAACTACCTAATAAAATATATATATTAATATATATATAGATATATATATATATATATATATATATATATATATATATATATATATATATCATGAGTAGTGATATACGTAATGTAATATAAACACATATATTAATCATGTAAGCATCTAGTATGACCAACTAATGCAAACAAATAGTGTATGTATGTCCCGTGAAAAACTTTTGTATGATGCAATGTTTGAAAACGGTTATAGTCCAAGTAAAAACATTTGACCTGGTTCTCGATAACCTTGACTCTAGATACCAATCTGTAACACCCCTAAAATAGGTCGCAATGGAATATTGACCGGGAACTTTACTTCATAAGTACATTGCACAAGTTATGAGAGAACGACCTCTAAATGAGTCGTTTGAAAAGTAATCTCGTTTATTTACTTTATATTGAACTTTTTATAGCACTTGTCCCATATTTGCATCACAATGAAAATCTTGAAAGCAATACAACAAGATTTGTTTCTAGAAACTCATGTATGTAATATTGTATAGTCTAGACTCCAATGCACATCATGTATGTCAAGCATCTAATTCACCTGAGAAAAACATGCTTAAAAGTGTCAACATAAAGTTGGTGAGTTCATAGGTTTTTGTAAGTGTAAATGTTGGATCAAAGATTTGTAAAGAGTATATGACCATTTCAATCATTATAATAGTCATCAAAATGTATGCATGAATGTTAAATCAAAGATATGTATGAATGTTGTTTCCCATACGATAGTCACAAAAGTTAAGTATAGTTGGAGCAAAGCGTTTGTAAAGTACGCATGACTATTGTATCCAATACAAAAGTCACCATGTGTGATTTCGATTAAACCCATAAGTTCATGAAACTGCGGCGTAAACTTGTATGTATGCCACTTTATTCAAGGCATTGTAAGTGTTCATGTGTATGTAGTCATTGGCCCTATAGACACCAATCCAGTTGTGCTCCGACATGGTATAACGTTCGTTAGTTCAATCCGTCGAACTAATGAGCGCTACTCACCCGAACGGGGATTGTCAATCCCAAATAGATCTATCTTATAACATTTGCGCTTACCCTCCGAGTAATTTACAGTTCATGCAACTTAAGCTAATGCGTAATCATTAGAATGAAAGTAATAGTTGTTGCGTCCATATGTGAAAACAAGTATTGTATCTCATCGTGAGATATGAAAATGAGTGTATAACATATTTGTAACGAGTTTGCAATGAGTATGTAAATAGTTTTGTCAATGTGTATGTAAACGAGTGTGTAACCAAGTTACGAAATCAAGTATGCAATCAAGTATGTAAACAAGTTGTAACGAGCATGTATTCTCCCCTGAAATTTGTAAAGTAAATGTAAAACAAGTGAAAGAGGAGTTATAAACTCACCTTGAGTGAATGAATCAACAATGTAACTCACAGAATGAAATGCGTCACGTAAATGTCCGAATGCAACCTAATTAATTATAGGTCGTACGAGTACTAAGTACTTTGAATAACTAATACCATATATAATTCTATATAGCTACATCACCATCTAATTGTATTTGTGGAATAATATTTAAATCGCATTTGATAAATAATAACCATGTATTTGTACTCGTATAATCGTATAAATAGTTCAATCGCCTTTGTAAAATAATATTTATAAAGTTTAAAATATGTATAAATATTATTTAAGTGATTCTAAAATGTTTCGCAATTTTTTTTATTAAAAATGAACCAACACTATTCATGTCAGAAAATAGTGCACAAGTATAAAATAGTGCATATCTTTCTCGTTTTAAGTCCGTTTTGTACTTTCTTTATGTCCATGGTTTCGTATTAAAAAGATCTATCAAAATATTACATTTTAATATTTTTAACCCACTGATGAACAGTAGTATTTACTGTTCATAAATTATATAAAACTATTTTTATATATTTAGTTATCGTAATGTCGCAAAAGTCATATCTTACTCATTTTAATTACGTTTTTAGTGATTCTTTCGAGCACGTCTTCGTAATTAAAAGTTTTATATAAATAAAATATTTTCCAAAATGTTTCTGAAATGAACAGTAACTTTTAAAAAAAAAATTTATTTTAATAAAAGTTTTTATTATCGTAAACTTGTAAATGGCGTATCTCCTTCGTTATTGCTCGGTTTTTAGAGTTCTTTATATGCCCACGATCGTCATAACATGTAGTATTTCAATCGTATTCTCAAAGTCTCTCATCTATAACATACTAATAAGACATCTGATTAAGCACTCATGTCCCCCCAGTAATTTGTGCCATTGTCTTCGGCTACAGATCGGTCTTGAACGAACCTCCTAACACCCACTCCCCCTCAAATGTTTTTTAAAATTTGATCAGAATGTTTGAAGATTCTTATAAAGTTTTGTAAAGTTGTTTTTAGAAGTTTTAACTTAAATAAAACGGCTACAAGTCATCTATAATATTTTTTACTACAAGTCCCATATATTTTTAAGTCCTCTAGTCCATCATTTGTCAAACAATAACATGTCCTTGCATTTATTTTACTTATAAACTTAATAAGTAAACTTTTAAACAATTAATTTATATATTCTTTTATAAATTAATCCACACTTGTATTATGTATATACTTTCATTCCAACATGTTTTCAACATCAATATAACATATGAAAAAGTATTTCAACTCATGATCAAGTGTAAAAATTCATTTTTACATCTTAATATATTTCTTAGATGATGATTTACTATATAAACATTATATACACAAAAAATCACAAATGTAAAGAGTGTAGGGTTTTTAGATGACCTTAAGATGATGTATGATGAAGAGAAACAAGATCTAAACCCTAGTTTAGAATCAAAACTTAAGCTTCCAAGACTAGAAAACCCTAATCTTCCAAGAAACTCTAATCTTGAACTTTCTTGATCAAACCCTTTTAAATACTAAACCAAGCCTTCAATACACCTTAGAATATCTTAGGTATGATGTTAGAATACTTGCTAGAAAAATTTGTATGGGTTATTTGTTTGGTTGTTTTTGAGCCGTGGCTAAGGAGAGACAAAGATAGAGATTTTATGATGTTTTTGGTTAAGGAAATGTATTTGTGTGATTATCTACAAGTCTTGTATGTATATATATATACCAAGGAGTGAGTCAAGTAGCTAGTTGAAGACAAGGAGTGAGTCAAGTAGCTAGTTGAAGACCAAGACTTATATAAACAAGAGGGCTTGAAAAGATGAATGAAACAAGGAAGTCTTTGTTCAAAAACACTAGTCATGGCTAGGTTTCAATGAGTCCTAAGTTGTACAAGTCTTTAGTTGGTACATTGTGTGCTCATGGTCCCCTAGGGAGCACATAAGCCATGAAAACTATGGGAGGGAAGGACTAGGATGAGTCTTGCCTTTTTATGTTATAATTCTAGTGATACTTGAAGCTTTAGGATGTATAGGTTAAGTGTAGGAATGAATACTTGTAGCATTTGGTTTCTAGTTGGTTTCTTAAAAGTGTAATTCGGCTAAAATGATAAACATGGGTAAAGTTTTATAAAACTTTGGGCATTGGGGATAAAAAATGGGTATTTGTTGAAGCGTAGATAAGTTTTGGTGGTTCCATGAATGCCTAAATGTATTTTATCGCGAAACGCAAACACTTTACATAACCAATAAAAATAAAATGTGCAAAGTTAATAATTATCCTCCAAATATTATTTAACACTTGCTTGATGTAAACCTTTAATTGTTTGATGCCCGTTTACGTTGGATGACAATTTTTAGCTTACGCGACTTAACTATAAAATGAGAATTAAAAATGAACGCGTACAAGACTAAAAATAATTAGTGAAATAAATGACGTTTACGTTGCATGTCACCTCAAGCTAATGAGGTGGTGATGTGTTGATTTGTTTCATTAGTTACACACCACCTCATGGTGAGGTGGTGTCGGGTTTGGGTGTTTGCTTGTCAAGATAAGTGTAGATTTGCTTCATCGAGAAGTTATTACCCTACGGGGTATAATTTGGTCTCGGTAATTACTAATGTTAAGCCGTTAAGTCACGAAACTTAAAGTCAGGTAACATAAAAGTTCAATGCTTATAAAAATGTTAAAACTTATCAATATACCCTAACTAAGTATATTAGATGAGTTATAAGTTTAACGCAGTGCATAGACGTTGTTAAAACCTATAAACGTAGGTTTAAGTTCGCGTAAAATGTAAAACGTATAATGTTTACCTAAAATAGCAAAATAGCAATAGTATATATGAAATACGAATATAACACCTAGACTAATCATAGTCTAATACTATTTACGATTTAAGCTTACGCGATTGAATTTACATAATTACTTTTAGAAGGTATATCATTTAAAATCAAGATAATAATAAGTGAAAACAAATAGTTAAACATTAACCTGAATTATACAAGTTGCTATAGTTTAATGATCACATTCTTCTCTTTTGCAATTAAGTCATTTTGTTGCTCATGCATTTTTACCCTAGATGCTTCAGCTAACTCTAAGGTCTCTTCAGAATAAGGTACAAACAACACGTCATGTTTTTTAACAATGGTTTGACCACAATACAATGCTGGTTGTTTCTACTGAGCTTTAGTAAGATACAAGGGATTTTGATAACCAAGAGCTGTTTTGTGATTGTCATCATAAAAAACTTGTGGTTTTGTTAACATATGCGTCGTTTGCGTTGACTCACCCATTTTATAAACAATGTTTTCTAACTCCTTCTTTTTCTTCTCTAAATCAACAATCTCTTTAAGATATTTATCTTATTTTTCTTTCGTTTCCTTTTTCAAAACATATACAGTTGTTGTTAACAATTTTTCTTTAATGATTGAATATCTTTTTCAAAATATGCAAACTCTGCATTTCTTTTAACAATTACATCTCGCATTTAAGAATCTTTGTACTTTTTACGGTCATTTAAATTGAATTTTTGTCTCTTTTTAAAAACTTTGACATGTTTCTTGCATCGTTCAAGCTCAGTCGTTAATGACTCATTTATAGTTTTATTCTCCTTATTCACAACATTACATTATTTAACTTGATTAGACATTTCTTCTATCACAGACATTATCAATGCATCTTGTTGGTCAAGAGAGGTAGTACCTTGAACAACCTCATTTTCATATTCTTTAAGATGTTGATCATACGAGATAACATTACTATCACTTGTACTTTCAATATTGAAATCATCTATAAAAGGTGGTTGTTCAGAATACTGCAACTCTTGAACATTATTCTCAAACATATCATTATTCAGATAATTGTCATGAGATGGTACCTCTGAAAGAACATCAGAATGATATGCAAAAAGCTTAGCCATTAGAATAGCACTAGCAGATGGAGCTTCATCACAATTAGAATCAAAAGCATCAAGGTTATTAGTCTGAAAACAAATTGGAGTGGTCACTTCCTGTGATCCTTGGCTTGTAGTAACTGCATTCCCATTATCTGCTAAGAAATCCATATGCTCCTCCTTCAATACTGCCCCTGATTTCAAAGCCTAAACAAGCAAAATGTTCTCTTTGAATAATTCAGAATTATTTGGCCTCTTCGTTTTCTTGCACTGCCTAGCCATGTGCCCTTCACCTTAGCGGTTATAGCAACGAACAACCTTAACCTGATTTGTTGTATTTAAGCCCACACTTCTGTTAATCCCTGTAGAATTAACCCTGGACCCACTTCTTGCATACCCATGTGACTGTTTCCCTTGAACTTTCTTCACCGTAACTCTTCCATGTTGGATAGTTGCCTGATTTCTTGGGTTGGATGAGGTTTTAAGCTGGTTGTTGGTTAGTGGGTATCGAGAAGCAAATGTTGTACCAATGAAAGCTATTTTCTTGTTTAGACTAGCAATTGGATCATCTGAAGATAGAAATGATGGTACAACCAATCCTAAATCTAAATGATTGAAAGTTGCTTGTGATGATAGATGATGAACAAGTTCTTAGTATGGTTAGTGATGTATCACTAGTGATTGATGAGTAACCGGTGCTTGATAAGACTGTTGTTGAACTGGTGGTGCTTCATAAGAATGCTACAGTCATGGAGGTCAATAGTATTGTTGAGATATTGGTGAGAGTTGTTGATGATACTGAGGTAGATTGTACTGAGTTTGAGGAATGGTGTAGTATTATGGTCTGTTGTAAGTAGTAGCAACCAAGGCAAGCGGATCAGGAAACTGTTCTCTCACCAGATTCACTTCATTGGCATGGGCCTCGCGTTGCTCCAGATAAGCATAAAGTTGATCAAAGTTAGACTCATGCATATTCTTTGCTAACTTAACATTAGTTACGAACTTACTCCACTCAGGTTAAATGTTATTGACAAACTTAGTATTCACTTAGAGTTTTTGCATAGTCATCCCAATGGTGTTCATATCATTTATCAGTTAGGAAAACCTC